>PVKC010015034.1:0-21761 GCA_004027635.1 Crocidura indochinensis | reverse complement strand
ATGTGGTGCCTGGGGTCAAACCCTAATCACAGTTGGCCAGTCAAGCACCCTCCCCACTGTACTAACACTCTGTCGCCACCACCGCCACCTCAGTTTCGTTTTGTTTTTTTTTTTTTTTTTAACAACTTATCTTCATATAGAATACTTAGTGGTTATTAACTGGCTAGACTTCAGATCATTTGGTTTCACAGGCTCTTAAATGATCAAGATTCTCTGCCTTTTTTCTCTTTCATTATTAGAAAAGCTAAAACAGCTACTTGCAAGCCCTAACTTCTTGGGAATCAACTAATGTCTGCCCCAGCTCAGACTATGCAGAAAAGGTTTAATCAAACAGATGAAAGGTTCAATTTTTATTTGTGTCGTCGTTTCTTATGTGTATTAAACCATGCATGCCCTGGAACTTAGTATTTTCATGTCCTTCTCCCACTACACAGGTTCCCTCCAGCCAGCACCACAAAGAATTACCTGGCTGCAAGTGTCTGTACTAGTGAGATAGAATACCCTATAGACTAACTGTATTGCATTGAAGAACCAGATAGGTCTCGTAGCAGCAGTTAGAAAAAACTCAAGTTCAGTGTTGCCAATCAAGTTTTTGTGCTACCACGATATACTTTTAAAGCAGATAAATGTTGGCTAGGGATTTCGAGGTAGTGAAGAGAAAAAATGTTCATGGTGAACATTTGACAAATTGTTGCTTTTTTTTCAAAGTTACTTTAATGTGGATATGTATTAACTGTGAATATATACTTTGTCCTTAGTTGATGATACTGTTGAAACGGGCCAATTATTTGAGCTGTATAAAGGAAATACTAAATAGTTTGGTTTTGGTTTTGGGGCCAGGGGTTACTCCTAGCTCTGCACTCAGAAATGGCTCCTGGCAGGCATGGGGGACCATATGGGATGCCGAAGATTGAACCCAAGTCTGTCCCAGTAGGCAGTGTACAAGGCAAACACCCTACAGCTGTGCTGTCATCCAGCCCCAATATCAACTAGTTTAGAACTCAAAGTCACATTGTGACCTTTCAAGAATGTGGACAGAATTTTTCTGTAAAACTCATTCTTACATCATAATGCTCTGATTGGTCACCATTTTTATCGTAATATGTTGATTAAATATACTTGGTGTATATTTTATGCTGATGAAGTCAGATCCCAAGATAATAAAAGTCACTGGTAAGGTTGGATCCCGGTTGAGTAGAGCACTCACAAAGAAGCATCCACCAGCCACTTCAGGAGAGTAGCTCAGTTTATTGTAGGAGGGAAATGGATGGGAAATGGATATTTATAGTAAGGGAGAGAAGGGTGTGGACTCTTATCAGCCGATCCGGTAGGATGTTAGAGAGGATATTAAAATGGTGTGTGCTTCTGTGTTTAGGAAAAACAGGGTAAGGGGATTAGGGAAAGCAGCATCTGTGTTTAAGGTACACTTTATTGCATGTTAAATGTAATAAAATATCCCCGAAAGAAATACACATTTATTCATGAGGACCCCGCCCCCCATTTTCAAGGTTTTATGGTTTATGTGGTGGTGTTTTCTCTGACTTCTACATGAAATCAACCCTACTTCCATCTTCCTACACCCCGTAATGGTCTTTATTATTTGAGGATTGATTTTTCTGTTATGTAAAGCTTGTTTATTTTTGAAATTTTTATTGCTCTGCTAAAATAGATGTCGGTGCTTTGTTATTTGTATTATGCTCCACAGAACAATGCCAGCAGATTGAACTGGCTTCTCTTTGCAGTCTGGGATCCTATCTCGTATCTTGTCAGAATCTAGACTTAGAATAACTTAGGTAGATATGTCTGAAGCTTGAGAAATAGTAGAGCTGGTAAGACACTTGCCTTGTAAGCAGGGCCCAGGTTCTATTCTCGCCTGTATCTATCCACGGACCACAGGTCACTCCTGGGCACCACTGGGGTTTGATCCAGGAATCATCTCTTCCCCCAATCCCCAAAAAAGAGTCCCTAGTTAACTATTACAGTGTGCTAGGTGATCCTTGTGCTTTCTAATTCATTCATTTTCTCTGTTTCTCTTGTGTCTCTGTCTCTGTCTCTCTCTCTCTCTCTCTCTCTCTCTCTCTCTCTCTCTCTCTCTCTCACACACACACACACACACACACACACACATATTCATACACACGTAAATTACATCTGGTAAGTGGAAGTGTATATAATTGTAGTTGATTTTTACTTTGGGGACCAAGAAGATGGTTCAAAGGACTGGAGCACATGTTTTTATACATGGAAACCCTGGCACCAACATAATTCTCTGAATACAGAACCATGAGTAACCCCTGAGTGTTGCTATGTGTGATTCAGAAAAGAAAAAAAAGGTTTTGACTTTTGCATTTGCTAATTCACTTAGAGTAAAATAGTTCGAAATGGTGCTATTTTATGTCAACAATTACGATCTTTCACAGTCCAGCATGTCGCTGTTAGTGTAAGTGATAGTGTTTCCTCTTTCACCATTACAACTTTCCCGCTTTATTTTAAATGTTTACATATTATTTGTGTGTCTGTATCTGAATTTCTGATTTCCTGGCATTTAATTCTTCTACAATAGGTAATGATCTCCAGTTGTATGCCCATCCATATTTAATTGTCTAAGTTCTTATTTAGAGCACAGTCTTAACTGGGAAATGTTCTTTTCTCTAGAATACAGTAAAGACAGTGTACTTTATATTCTGTTGAAATGCTAATTGTTCTTGCCACCTGCTTGTTTTTTATATGTTAAATAAAATAAAAAATAAAGTGGTGTATTTTTAAAGTATCAAGTCACAATATAGATGACACTTTGTATACTCACCTTAAATTAAAACACTTTTGTACATGAATGAATATCTTCTTAGGATTTTGTTCTTACGATCCAGTGGGAAGGCAATTTGGGTGGACAGTAGGGAGCATTTCAGGGACAACTTTCCATATTCCTTTTCTTGTGTCAAGGAGTCTTTGTCAGACAGCCTGTGTAAAGAACAGAAATCAGTAGCAATGTATCCAGATTGTTTTATCGGGGAAGTTTTACTGTATATCCTATTAATATGCATTTTCAAGTACCACTGAAGAATGCAGAGAAGTTAAATAGTAAATTTCCTAACTCACCACCAAGAACTAAGCAGTAACATTTGGTGAACATCCTTTTAGCCATTCATTTCCAGAAATGGCATTACAGCTATCATTTGTTGAAAGTGCCTTGAAGGCCATACCCAACTTGATGACAGGGTTATTACTCTCATTTTACAGATACAGAAATAAAGAAAGTAACTTTTGCTCTAGGTAGAACATGCCACTATACTAACCAGTATCACTTAGAATTTGTAAAAGTGAAGCTAAGTCTTATTGGATAGGAATGGGGCATAAAGTGATAGCTCTGTTTAGATCGCTTTAGCTCTTAGACTATAGTCAGACAACACTGCTCTTTAATCCTTGGCACTTAGTGAATTACTTGTTCATTGATAATGCCTTAACAGGTTGTCAATTTGGGGCTCTTTTTTTATTTTGTTTCACTAATTTAGTATATGAAAATGATGATCAACTCCTGTGGGACCCTGAATACTTACCAGAAGATAAAGTGATTGTATTTCTTAAGGATGCATCTAGAAGAACAGGTGATGAGAAAGGAGTAGAAGCAATCCCCGAAGGATCTCACATTAAAGACAACGAACAGGTACTTGAATAAGAAGTTTGTTGAATTTTCCCCAAAATAAATAGTGTCCATTTATAAATGTTTTTGTATGTTGTCAGATTCAGTGTGCTTATTCTAGCCATTAAATTTTCTATGATATTTGGGAAACTCATAGCATAAAAATCAAGTAGCACAGCCTCTTCATTAATAAGATTTCAGCTCAAGTAAAAAAAATTTTCCCTGTGCTTGTATTTTTTTTTTTTTTATTTGCCTTTGGTTATATCTGATAGCCTATGGATATACATGGTCATAGTTGGGAATATGTATTTTGAAACAGTTTGTTCATTATAATAAACCAGTACTTACTATGAGCCCAGTAACAGCATTTTGTTTTTTCACTTGTTTATGGTTTTAAATTTAGGAACCTCCAAATCTAGAACTAAATAATCTGTAACATTTTTATTAAAAAGATTGTTTTGGGGGCCCAGAGAGATAGCACAGTGGTAGACGTTTGCCTTACACACATCAACCTGGAACTGACCCCGGTTTGATTCCCGGCTTCCCATAGGGTCCCTTGAACCTACCAGGAGTAACCCCTGAGCGCTGCCCCAACTCCCCCTCCCCCATGATTGTTTCTTGATTCTAAATTACTAGGATATGCTGTGAAATTAGAGAATTTGCTTGTCCTTAAGTAAATAAATAATAGTTTATGTAATTAATAGTGAATTAACGTATAGGTAAATTGGTAGGCTTAAATTTGCCTTTGGCGTTTTGCATGCATTCACTATGTATCCTCCAGAAAAGATGAGGATACTAGATCCATGAACAAACTTGACTCTAAAGAAACTCTGACTCGGATAGTTGCAAAGGTTGAGTACATGCTGTACATGCGGAACTGTTTCATTCCCTGCTACTACATTGCATCAGTCCCCCAAGCATTGCTAGGAACAACCCCCAAGGACCCCTTTGTATTGCCCTGAAATCAGCAACCACAAGAACAGGAGCTTTGAGCTGTTCATAATCAAGATTATATATTGAAGCTTTTCTTTTCTAGGCATTATATGAATTGGTTAAGTGCAATTTTGATACAGAGGAAGCATTGAGAAGATTAAGATTTAATGTCAAAGCAGCTAGAGGTAAGTATAAATATTGAACTTTAATTTTTTCATGATATAGCTGAAATTTTACATTAGCTTCTTAGTTTATGAAAGTATAATTCTGCTCTTTGAATTCAGTAAATATTTGCTAAGTAACAGTTATAAATTGTTCAATAGATATATAACACAAGTATTTGAGACATTGGAATAAGTTTTAGGCTGCTTTTTATGGAAAATAGGGCATTTAAATTAAAATACAGAATACCATTCAATTTCAAGGCACTCATAAATATTTTATGTGATCTTGGCAATAAAACTAAAAGCTAAGTAGTATGACAGATGTTACCTTCACTTTAAAATTGTTGAGACTGGGGTCTCTATGCTGATACAATTTAGCTGAGGCAAACATAATTCATAAAGAGCCATAATCATAACCTAGACTTCTAGTTTTGAATTTTTTTCCTCTGAAGTGCCTCCTGCTCCATTTCACTAATAGAATTATTTATATTGAAGAATAATTTACTCAACAAAAATTGGAGGACTTGAGCTTAGTAAATTCTGAGTACATTACTAAGTTAGAGTCATAGATAGAGTCATGAAGGTAAACTAAAAAATTTGTGTGTTTTTTTAAAGGAGAGTTAATGGGTGCAATTGGAACTCGGCGTGATTTAACATGGACGAGGAAGGAAGATGACTCAGGAAGCTAGAACAAAATGATAGTTTTACTGAGATGTTAAATTAATTAGCCAGGTAGAAAGGAGCTATGGGGAGAATGCAGGAAACAATTCTAGACAAAAGAGAATCACATACACAAATACTGTTTGGGAAACTCAGAGCTGGTTATAAATGAATTCTGAAGAATACGGTAGGAGCTCGAGAGATGGGACAGCAAGTAGGGCATTTGCTTGCATGCAGATTTAATCCCTGGCACTCCATATGATCCTCCTCCACCAGGAGTTATTCCTGAGTGCACTTCTAGGAGTAAACCATATCACTATTTGTAATCCCAAAACAAGCACAAATATTGGAGGAAATGACAGACACTCGTTGAGGCAGGAGAGTCATCCAAAAATGTTTAAGACTTTTTATCATTATCTTTGCAGTTGAAGATAATAGGTCTCAGAAGAAGGATACATTTCTTTTATTGTTTTACCAGAAACGTTCTTTTTTAAATGTAATTTAGTTATGCAATGTTTTGGGAGAGTAATGCTTGTTTCCCCTTACCCCCTTCTGTCAGAGGAGTTGTCTGTTTGGACAGAGGAAGAATGTAGAAATTTCGAACAAGGATTGAAGGCCTACGGAAAGGACTTCCATTTGATTCAGGCTAATAAAGTAAGTATATTGATATTTGGGGAATCATAAGCATTAGGACTTTGTTCTGGTTGTAGTTTTCAGAATATAATCTCAAAAGCCTTTAAAATCTTTTCTTTTGGGGCCAGAGTGATGGCACAGTGGTAAGATGTTTGCCTTGCATGTGGCCAACACAGGAAGGACCCTGGTTTGAAACCAAAACCAAAAAACAAATCCAAAGTAAATCTTCGTGGTTGAAAAGTACATTGTTTTGGATAAAAGTTTCCTAGAATCCAAACACTATTGACCTAATAATAATAGTTTATCTGTAAGGGGGACCCCTAGAATGATAGACAGATATAACTAGCAGCAGCAAAGATCCTCCTACCCCTCAAAGCCATTATGGCTGGTTACCTTTTTCTGCCTAGGGCAGTGCTTCTCAAATAGTGGAGCTCCGAGGCTCCGTAAAAGGGGGCGTGTTTGACCTCAGCAAACACTGTCATAACAAGCTCTGCCCGTGTTTATGTCTCTATGTCTCTGGAGCTGAGAGTTGCTGTGTCCTGCTTCAAACCCCACTTCAAAAAGCTATTGCAAAACGTGTTCATTGGAGCCATTAATACAGACTTCACCTCTGATTAAAAAATCAGCTCAGGCCCGGGAGATAGCATGGAGGTAAGGCGTTTGCCTTTCATGCAAAAGGTCATCAGTTCGAATCCTGGTGCCCCATATGGTCCCCCGTGCCTGCCAGGAGCAATTTCTGAGCATGGAGCCAGGAGTAACCCCTGAGCACTGCCGGGTGTGACCCAAAAACCAAAAAAAAAAAAAAATCAGCTCAAATTATTTTTATATATTTTTGTTTTGCAGGTTAAAGTTTTTTTTTTTCTTCTGCCATAGGTCAAACTTTTTTAATAAAGTTATTGTTTACAGTGTGGGGGGAATGTTTTCTTCTTCCTAGGGGGCATGATAGAAAATAATTGAGAAGTACTGACCTAGGGCAATATCGGTATTTATTTTAACACCATTTTCAGGTCATTTGTATTGTTAAATGATGGCCCTCAGGCAGCAGATGAAAAGCATAGAAGTTTTCTGTCCTCCTTGTACCAGGCCAGACTCCATGATTTTGTAGATGTTAATATGGTCCACAGGCTGGATGTTCCCTGCCATAGATTTTTTTTTGTTTGTTTGTTTGTTTTTGGGCCAGCGCTGGTGATGCTCAGGGATTACTCCTGGCTATGTGCTCAAAAATCGCTCTTGGATTGGGGGACCATATGGGATGCTGGGGATCCAACCCAGGTCTGTCCTGGGTCAGCCATGTGCAAGGCAAAGGCCCTACTGCTATCGAACTTGTCCCTACCTACCATAGCTTTAAGGAATACAAGAGGTGATTGGAAGCTGTTAGCCAAAGTATTTTTTTTTTTTTTTTTGGTTTTTTTGGGGGGTTACTCCTGGCTCTTTGCTCAGAAATCGCCCCTGGCAGCCACAGGGAACCATATGGGATGCCGGGATTCGAACCACCGTCCTTCAGCATGAAAGACAAATGCCTTATCTTCATGCTATCTCTCCGGTCCCTAGCCAAAGTATCTTTAATAAAATATTACGACTTCCCCTTTCCTCTTTTATTTTTGTATTGTTTTGGAGCCACACCAAGTGATGCTCAAGGTTTTTTCTTGCCTCTGAATTTAGAGATAACTCCTGATGGACTTAGAGGAACATATGGGATGCTGGGGATGAAATCTGGGTTGTAAGCACCTTACCCACTATTGCTCCAGCCTCAAGACCTGGTTTTATGGTGTTTGTTTTTTGTTTTTTGGATCACACCCAGCCACGCATGGGTTACTCCTGGTTCTGCATTTAGGAATCACTCTTGGCAGGCTCGGGGGACCATATGGGGTTCTGGGGATCAAACCCAGGTTCATTTCAGTCGGCAGTATAGAAGGCAAACGCCCTGCCCACTGTGCTATTGCTCCGGCCCCAGGACTAAATATATATATAAAATTAAAACTAGTAAATGCAGTAATATATATATTATATATAGTAATATATATAATATATATATATATATATATATATATATATATATAAAATTAAAACTAGTAAATGCAGTAAATTGGATTTCCAACTGTTTTTTGTTTCTTTTGGTTTTGGTTTTTGGGTCACACCCCCCGGCAACGCTCAGGGGTTACTCCTGGCTCTAAGCTCAGCAATCTATATATATATATATATATATATATATATATATATATATATAGAATAACAAGTATTCTACTTGTTCCAAGTGACAGAATAGTAATTATTTTTTTGTTTGTTTGTTTTGTTTCTACTTTTAAGGAGGGGCCACATCTTTCAGTGTTTGGGAGTGATATTCCCACATCCTTGTGGTGCTCTTGCGATATTGGGGATCATACCTGGACCTCTCCCATGTAAAACATGCACTTAGTCGAATGACTTAGCTCTTTGACCCCTAAGAACAGTAATTATTTTTAAGAATGATCCAGTGTAGAAATAATAAAACCAGTTGAAATCTTAACTTATAAGTTCATTTATGATTTTTCATAATATTCCTTATTCCTCTTTTTTTTGGTTTTTGGTTTTTGGTTTTGGGGCCATACCCAGCAGCAGCGCTCAGGGCTTACTCCTGACTCTGCGTTCATAAATCACTCCTGCTGGCAGGCATGGGACCATATGGGATGCCAGGGATTAAGCCCAGGTCTGTCCCAGGTCGTTGGCGTGCAAGGCAAACACCCTACCATTGTGCTATTTCTTTGGCCCCAATATTCTTTTCTCTACATATCCAGAATTGTCTTTCGTTAAATTGTTTTCAACAAAGTACAAATGACTTCAAATCTCTCTAGAAATAAGATTCAGGACAAAAGAACTTGAGAAGGTGATTGGTTGGTGCTTTTCCCAAACCTTTGATCTTTTAGTCTTTGGACGTGGGTACTAGTCATAGTATTAACTAAGGGGTTAGCTTAGCTAGCTGAGATCCTGATTTGTACAGGAGAGGCTCAGGTTTGATCCTCAGTACCATATGCAAGACAGCCCAAGAATTAGACCACCAGGAGTGACCCTGAACACTGCCAGGTATATACAAATAAAGTTAAAATGAAGTACAAGTACAGGGAAAGAGAGAAAGATTATACTGGGTAAAGAAATAAAGATGACAAACTGATCCACAGGTAGTACCCTCAAGAAACGATGGGTTTAATATTTATACTTTGTATCCCAGAATATGTATGAAGGTAACCATTTTCCTTTCAAATTGAAAATAAACAGCATATTTATGTTCTTGTAGATCTCAGTGAAGAATAGTCTCAGCCTTTCTAGAAAGCAAATAAACTTGAGTCTCACCACAAAGAGTGGTGAATGCTGTTAGGGAAATAACCACACTAGCAACTAGCATGACAGTGTTAAAGAATGAGTGAAATAGAGTGTCTGTCTTGAATACAGGCAGGGCTGTGGGAGAGGTGGCATTTGTGGTGGGAATGTGGCACTGGTGAAGGGGGTGCAATTCTGTTTATGACGGAAACCTAACTATAATCATGCTTGTAATCATGGTGCTTAAATAAAGATTTTATATATTAAAAAAAAAAAAAAAAACTTAAGTCTGTTTTACTACAGGGACCAATAAGAATCTTTCAAATGGCAGTTTAAGGGGTAAACTCCCCAGGTGCTCTTTGAGTAAAAGTATTTGAAAACAGTATAATACAATTTTAATCTCGATGCCACATTTTCCATAGAGTTTTTATTTTTAAATTAAGTCTGTTAAAACATGCACAGTGCTATTTAATATTGAAGAATATTGTTGCTATTGCTGTGCTGCATTTTATAGAGTATTATATTAAATTAAAACTAGTAAATGCAGTAAATTGGATTTCCAACTGTTTTTTGTTTCTTTTGGTTTTGGTTTTTGGGTCACACCCGGCAGCGCTCAGGGGTTACTCCTGACTCTAAGCTCCTAGCAGGCTCGGGGGACCCTATGGGATGTCGGAATTCGAACCACTGTCCTGCATGAAAGACAAACGCCAGGGAGAGATGGTATAGTGGATGCGGTGCTTGTCTTTCACATAGCTGACCCAAGATTAATCCCTGGCACGGCATAGAACCCCTCAGCCTGTCTAGAAGTGAGCCCTGAACAGGCCCCCAAACCAGGGGAAAATATAAAAGGAGATGAAAATGGTTAAAAACGATTTTTTGCTTTTTACAGGTTCGAACAAGATCAGTTGGTGAATGCGTAGCATTCTATTATATGTGGAAGAAATCTGAACGTTATGATTTCTTTGCTCAGCAAACACGATTTGGAAAAAAGAAATACAATCTCCATCCTGGTGTCACGTGAGTTTCTACTTTCTAGTTAAGCTTTTTAACGTTTTATTGAAAAAATTTTCAGAATTTTTTAATGGGACAAGCTTATTGATTTAAATGTATGTATTGTCACTTCCATAAATCAATCAAGTTTTCTAGATTATTAGAAAATGTAAACAAAGGTGCGTTGAGAGCATCCAAGCCTAGTTTTGATTAGGTTCATTTTCTGTGTGTAAGCAAATACAGATTGCTAAACTGAAATAGAAAAGAGCTATAAAAAAACACGAGCGCCATCTGCCCTCTCTAAACTGGATGGGAAATTAATACTTTTCTCTGTTCAGTCTACTTTTGATCCTGCTAACTAAAGTAAGATTTGGATATAGGCATAAATGGAACAAAAGGATATAATTAAGTCAGTTGCACTTGTTTTTTGTTAAACACTTGAGTGCCTGGTCCTGGAAAGGAGTCCAAGGCCTCACTGAGAGATGCTCTCCACACTAGCCCACATGCCTCACCTGTTTCCAGAGTTTCATAGAGGAAGGAGCTTGAGATGGCTCTCGCTTTCTCGCTTCCTCTCTCTCTCTTTTCCCCTCTCTTCTGTTCTCCCCCTCTCCCCCTCTTCCTCCCTCTCACCTTCCCTCCTGCAGCATCTCTTACCTTATTAAGTTTAGCTTGAAATAAAATGCTGTCTCCACCCTCACTAGGAATTGTTACTTCAGAACTTATAATTTTACCACAAGTAACTCTAGTGTACTTAAGAGTACTTAGGAGTTGCATGGCGGAATTCTTGATTATTTCCTAATGTTGAGGGAATTAAGAAAATATGAAATTTTGACATCATTTGGTCACTGAACCCAGTAGATTCATAAGGTTGATCAAATTGCTGTCTTTAAAAGAAGTGTTGCTACAACTGTTGGATTCTACTTTTTAAACTTCAGGCTGAAATTTTTGTTGGTTTTGTTTATCAGTATCTGTTGGTAACGTTCCCGGAGTAGTAAACAGAGAGTAAAATAGGGACAATGGCCTCTGGAAACCACAGGACAAGTAGATTCTACCTCATCCCCTGTTAGTCAAAGTTCATGGGTGATACTCCTGGCAGTGTCAGGACTATGTTGTGTGGGATCAAATCAGAGTTGCCCTATCCAAGGAAATATTTGTAGACCATTCCTAAAATTTTCTGGTTTTCTATTACATTGTCACTTTCTATTTATTTGCCAAGAGGAAATGCATTTCCTATTTCGCTGTCTAGCATTCTAAAGATGTTAATACAGTTTTGGTATACAAGGAAGCATGGCTATATGCATTTTGGGAATTTTGTAATAAGCTATTGTCTGGGTTGGAGCGATAGTGTAGCAGGTAGGCCATTTGCCTTTCACATGGGTGACTCCAACTTTGATCACTGACATTTCATATTCCCCTGAGTACTGCCAGAAGTAATTCTTGAGCCCAGACCCGGGTGTAACCACTGAGCACTGCCGGGTGTGGCCTCAAAAATAAATATTTTTTTAAGTCTTGCAAATAATTAGGGGTGAAGGGAGTTTTGCACTAACCCAGAGGTGCTCAGGACTTACCTGACTGCTCAGGGGTCATCGATGACAGTGTTTGTGGGATCATATATAGTGCTAGAGATCACACTAAGGTCAGCTGGGTACAAAGCAAGAGCCTTTACCCTGTACCATTTCTCTGACCCCCACACATATTTTTTAGTATAAACTAACATAACTGATACTCTTTGTAGATACTTGGTCTTCCCTAAGTATTCTGGATATCATTAACCCTTAAATAATAATCCTTCCATAATGTCATTGCCGTATTCAGAAATTTAAATTAGTTTCTGTCATCAACTTGCTTGCATCTTAACATTAATCCATCTTGCCATGCCACGTCTGTTTCACCGTCCCTTCCCACCTCTTCATGCCTCATCTATCTCCTGGCCTTAGTTTGGAAAGTCCTTAGCACTTACTCATTTCTGTCTCAGTGTGCTTCCAGTTTATTATATAATTGTTCTATAACTGAGCCATTTATGCATAGCATAAAGCTGAAGAGGTCTGAAATATCTTCCGAAGGAATTCCCTGTATAGTGAAAACCATCACTGTTCCATTGCTTAGTTTGTGATAATGCATTTCTTTGGTGAGTGTTTGGTACCTCAGAGTATTGGGAGTTTCATGAGTACCAAAACCATTATTATATGTGAGTAAGAGAGAGAGAGAGAGGAGAGAGAGAATGTGTAAAGAGAGACCGACTGGCCAACCCACCATACTTGTAGTGACACAGAGAGTATCACCGACTGACTGACCAATCTGCCCATGGATAGAGGTGACCATGGAGAGGATGACTACAGCTATTGGTCTCTTGAGACTATTCTTTTAGACTTTGAATAAATCCTAGGCATTCCCGGTGTTCCCTTCCTACCCACCATTTCTCTTGCCCACACCCGTCTGCTTTGTATCAAATATTTATGTGCTGGTATGGTGTTGGTAGACAAAAGGACCCCAGTCCCTTCCCTCAATTACTCCAGTGAATAATCTTTGGGTAAAGAGCTATAGAATAAGTGTTTCTAGCTGTGCAATCCTTAAGCGCACCCTGCCTCTTGCTCCTAGTGTTCAGAATCAGCCATAGATGCTCGGAGGTTGGAGGACTGGGGTCACAAAAGCAGGTGGGCTTTCAAGAACAGTTTGCCAGCCTAATTTTACTGAACTGATAGTACTTTATAGTTTAGAAAACATCTCCTGCGCAAATCTTACACTACAGCTTTGTGAATTGTTAGATCAACTATAATTATGTGTATTGTGTTGGTGAAGACACTAAATTTTAGAAACACAAATTTTGCTCTATTTTTTGGTGTGTTTTGTTTTTGTTTGTTTGGGGGCCACACTGGGCAGCACTCAGGGCTATATTATTCCTGCCTCTGTGCTCAGGAATCACTCCTAGCAGGCTCAGAGGACCAACTGGGATACCAGGAATAGAACTCCAGTCAACTGTGTGCAAAGGAAACACCCTACCTGACCTGCTGTGCTGTCACTCAGGCCCTTACTTGCTCTATCATCCAACTTTATCCCCACATCACTTTCACAGAAGTCTTGTAGGCTGGATAGTTCTGGAATGTTCTTGGCAGAAAAATGAACTCTCAGCCTTTACTGTTCTGCTGGCAGAACAAAACCAGTGTGGGAGCTTAGGACATCTCTGACCTCACAGAGAAAGGTGCTCCAGCATTGGGCTTGTCTTTTTTTCCCACTAAATACATAACCTCAGTGTATAGGTATATAAAATTGCTCTACAAGTTACTTGTTGATAGTAAATGCTAAATTGATTTTAGAACAGACACTTAAAAACATCGCACTCCACCCCAGTGGAGTCACGTGGAGTTGAAGAAGTCAAGCTTTCTTAGAAACCCGGAACAATTCAGAACCTGATTATCTCCAGGTAGTTCCTGACTTGTGTGTGAAGGAACTTTGTCCCTCTATTGAGTTATCCCTGTTACCTCGCACAGTTCCTCTGATGTGGTTGGGCAACATTGAGCATAATTTTGGCTTTTTTTTTTAAACTCCCTGTTGATCTCTGAAGCGTGGTTGTTGAAACCCCTTATTCCGTTTTCCTACAAATTTGTACCTAGAGGGACTTTATTTTGAAATGTTCAGATCCTGACATAATAGATGAGACATGAATGAATGCAAATGACAGTTAGGATATAGTTGTGACTAAAGCTTTCTGAATTTAACCAGTTTTTTTCTTCTAGTTTTTTTAATTATCAAAATGTCATTGTTGCATTATTTTACCTCATTTTAAGGGATTACATGGATCGCCTTCTTGATGAAAGTGAAAGCGCCGCCTCCAGCCGGGCACCTTCCCCTCCACCAACGGCCTCAAACAGCAGTAACAGCCAGTCGGAGAAGGAAGATGGCGCCCTGGGCAATAGCAACCAGAATGGTAAGGCCAGGCAGGCCTCTGCTCCTACTATGGGAAGAGCTGTCTCTTCCCCAGATGAGGAATTTTCTCTCAGTTTCTCTTATTTCCAAAGTAGGAGTTAAACTGATGTCAGTACCTGACATATCACCTGTAGTAACCACGGAGCCAGACTGACATACACAAGATGTAAATTAAGTGGGAAGAATTCCCCTTGACATCACAACATAGTTTAATGATTAAAGTGTACAATGAACAATAAGTTCTTGAGTACTATATTGATTAGCATGCCTGGATATCAATGTTCTTGTTTATGTTTAGACTGAAACTCATTTTATATTAGAAACACAAGTGTTGTTTATTGGTACTTTAAGAGGTTAATAACATCAGGAATGTATGCATATAGATGAAAAGTAATAGATAAGGAGAGCCCTGTTTAAAATATGTGTCTATGATAGTAAGTAACCTTGAGGGGTAATATGATAAAGCAGGTGCTATCCTGCATTAATGTTCTACAGAAACATTTCTTTTTTGTTGTTGTTGTTTGGGTTTGGCTTTGGTTTTGGTTTTTTTCTTTTTGGTCCACACCTGATGATGCTCAAGGGTTATTCCTGGCGATGCACTTAGAAATCCCTCCTGGCTCGGGGGACCATAATAGGATGCTGGGGATCAAACCTAGGCCTATTTTGGGTCAGCTGCATGTAAGGCAAATGCCCTACCGCTGCACTATCACTCCGGCCCCAGAAATATTTCTGTTTTTATCTCTGAGGAAGAGAAGCAAGAAACATACCAAAAAGGCAGAAATTCAGCAGAGATCTGTAAAGAGTATTAAAAGTGCTACATTGGTCTGCAGGACCTCATCAGAGAATCAGTCTGATTTTCACTGTAACGGATGGTCTCACTGAGTTAGATGCCACAAGGAATAAGCTCTTTACTCCTCCTCAGCAAGAAACCGCTGAGTAAGGGCTTAGGCCCACTTGCATCCTGGAAGTGCTTCCTATCCCTGTGGGATCTGGTACAGAGATGTGGAATATTAGCTTGGTTCTGACATCTGGGACCCATGCTGGCACTATGGCAAGGGATGGATGTGTTTTGATGACCCCTTCCCTCTACTCTCCCACTCCTTCCCTACTTGAGAATGGGCCAAGTAAACAAGATGGTGTGATGCCTAATGCCAGCCACATCCATTCACAGCTGAGTGGGGAGCTAGGCCGCTCATCCTGGGTCAGGGATCATCTTGGGAGACAGACAACTGTCACTGCTTTGTCTTTCTGACTCTGTTCAGAACACCATGTAGTTGCCACTTGTGAGTAGGTGGGTTTCTTGCTTTAAGTGGTTTTGGGGGGTCAAAGCAGGAGCTGTTTTATTTTTCCTTTCCAACCATGTAGTGAGAATAAATTAAGGGAAACAGTATTGTCTTGAATCAAAATGATATTTTAGGCTAATTTGGACACAGTATTTTGTTTTGTTTTGGTTTTTGGTTTTTTGGGCCACACCCAGTGGCGCTCAGGGGTTACTCCTGGCTATGCGCTCAGAAGTCGCTCCTGGCTTGGGGGACCATATGGGGAACCGGGGGATCGAACCACGGTCCGTCCTAGGTTAGCGCAGGCAAGGCAGGCACCTTACCTCCAGCGCCACCACCCGGCCCCCACTGTTTTTTTTATATAATTTAAAACTAACTTCTACTAGGACATTTTATCTTTCCAACTGAATATTTTATATACCATTAAAGACTTCCCTCCAGTAGAACATTTTTTACTGAGTGTTCCCTAAATTTTACTCCATTATACAATCAATTTTAATTTGATCTTATGGTTATTATTTGCACTTATTAAAGTATAATATTTTGGGACTGAATAGGTAGCATGGAGGTAGGACGTTTGCCTTGTATGTCGAAGGACAGTGGTTCGAATCCTGGCATCCCCTATGGTCCCCCGAGCCTGCCAGGTGCAATTTCTGAGCGTAGAGCCAGGAGTAACCCCTGAGTGCTGCCGGGTGTGACCCAAAAAACAAACAGAAAGTATGTCTTTCTCACTTTATTATGAAAGTATTGGTTTTTACTTTGAGTATTTTCTCAAATGCTTGAACAGCACAAGCATTTAGTATTATGACATTTAACTCTAGTTAACTACTATATTTGATCGTTGTTCACACAGGGTCCACAGGAAATTAGGAAATCTGGGAAAGTTACAGAAATCTCCAAGCTCAATGAGCCTAAACAGTAGCACAGAAAGCTCAACTAGCACCAACCACAACCGAGAAAATCCTTAGACATTGACTTAGTAACTCTGTTGAGAGATAAGACCATCATTTCAAATTGGCCTATGTTGATCTAAGATTTGACACTTCCAGTTGTCTTTGTAACAAGCAGTATGAAATAAATTTGTGCATACAAGGAGATAAACTGCTATGATGATGAGTGGAAATTGAGAGCATGATCTAAAGGGATAATCCCACACCAGGGGTGGGATTGGTGTTTGACCATTTAATGCCTGCAATGACTATTATGAACCAGGCAAATCACTATTAGATAAAATGTAGCAAAAAATGTAAAGATAAAATACAGGGCCCATAGATTTACATTATGGTCAAAGAACACATGTTTTATATGGTACACGGTAACCTCAAGCTTTTAAAGACAGAAGAACATTAATTTCTCATGTGGTTTTACAGTGTGCTCTTTTGCTAAATCTGAAAAATGTATTTTTTATTTTGTCATACTGGACCCATGCTAATTTGTTGTCATAGTACCGGCCTTCTTTCAGTATGCTATATTCTGTTACAAAACCTTTTGTATCCCCCTCCCTATTTTTTTTTTTTTTCCCAAACTCAGTAATGCTCTGGGTTTACTCCCAACTCTACACTCAGGGTGTACAACGTGGTCATACCCAGACCATCTAGGGTGTGAACTCGATTAGCCACATGGAAGGCTGCTCCTGAAACTCTTGTATTAGTTTACTTAATCTGCACAGTACCAATGGAAGGTTGATCTGTTATCTGAGCTCATGGCAAGTGATATGTGTTGTGCGCACACGCTCGCCAGTGCGCCCATGTGTGCTTGCGTGTGTACATATACGTGTGTACAGATTTTTTTACTATATATGATTTTTATTTTGACCATATTGGCTTACATCTCTTTCACAGTAGTATTTTAGGTACTTATTAGCATTGAATCAGGGGAATTGCCATCACCAAATTTGTGCTTCCTCCACCCCTGTTCCCATCCTGCATCCCATTTCCCCCACCCTCTAGAATAAGGGCTGCTAGAATAAGTGGTCCCCTCTGTGTCTAGCTTACTACATAGTGATCCTATATATACAGATATCTTTTTGTTTGGGCGCCACACATGGTATTCTTAAGTTACTCCTGGCTCTGCTTTCAGTAATCACGTCTAGTGGGCTTACAGCGACCTGGTAGGGGTGCTGAGATGAAGACCAAATCAAGGCCAGAGTGTGCAAAGCAAATAGTATTACTGCTGGACTACTGCTTCAGCCTTTACTCTCACAGGTTTTTTTGGTTTTGGGGTCACACTGGCAGCGCTGGGGTTACTCCTGGCTCTGCACTCAGAAATCACTCCTGGCAGGCTCAGGGTACCATATGGGATGCCAGGATTTGAACCACTGACCTTCCGTTCTGCGTGCAAGGCAAATGCCTTGCCTCCATGCTATCTCTTCAGCCCTACACTCACAGTTTTAATACCACTTCCTTCATGAGTTGTTTGACAGCAGCTATTATTTTATAGTTTACAAACTGAACTTTTCAGTATGGTCATATCATTTGTTTCTTTCAATTTAGGGGTGTCATCTAATGGACCAAGTGAAATGTTAAGCAAAGAGGAAGTCAAGGTAGAAGGGTTCCACATCAATGGACCAACAGGTGCAAGTAAGAGGCCTCTTCACGCAGACATGGATACTAATGGTTATGAAACAGATAATCTGGCCACGGACCCTAAACTTGCCCACGTGACTGCAAGAAGCGACAATGATTTTGATGAAAAATGTGAGAGACCTACCAAAAGGCGAAGGGTGAACAGCAATGGAAAAGAAAGTCCCGGGTCTTCTGAGTTTTTCCAAGAAGTCATCTCACATGGAAAATTTGAAGAACTTGAAAACTCAGATGACTAAGTTTTAGACCTAACTTTCTTTGAAGTAAATTCTGGTGTGACTAAAATTTTCAGGGTTGATGGGTTACCTTAAAAAGTTGATTTCCTTGAAGCACGTAAATTTTGGATTGAGTCCTAACTTAGTAAATAGAGTTCATAATTCTGCCTTTTGCAGATTTTGTACCTCAAAGCTATTAAGACCCTTTTAAAGATATTATAACAGCTAGTTTCATGAATTTGGATAGAAGCATAAGCTGTACTTTTCTCAATTGGCATATTAATCCTAAAATATCACAGCAAAGTACTTTTTTTTTGCTTACTTTGATGGCAGAGAAAAACCAAGGTCAATTTTATTTTGAATTTCTTAAAATGTCTTTTAATAAGACAGTTTCTCTCCATGAAAATTGAGTATGATTATTAAGGAAACCCTTATGAATCCTGAAAGTTATGCTAGCATGATTTTTTATATATAGAAGTTTAAAAAATAAACCAAGTCAGGTTTGTATATGTAAAATTGTTGACATCAATGATGTCTTTCCATATTCTTATCTGGGCTTAAGAAATACATTCTGTATTTTTCCAGATTCTTTGTAGCCTTTGAAAGATTTTTACAGTACATATGTCTTGACTGAACTGTCCTTTCTTAAAACAAAAGCTTGTATAATTTTCTTAACTTGTACAGTTGGTAAACTTTTATGAGAGGAATTCATATCCTGAGTCTGTCAGCTTTCATTTTATTTTGCTAAGGTTTTTCTAATGAATTTTTAAGTGTTTGTGTCATGTTTCTTATTCAGCTGGTAAAAGCATTCATAAAAGGATTGTGAAAATTTGTTTTTTTGTTTTCCAAATTTCTACCTAAGAATACATAGTTTTAAGGATTCTGAAATTAAGCATGTCGTTTAGGTTGCATAGTTTGTTTTGCATTTGCTATGATTTTCAGAATTATTTTTTTTGAAGCAAGAGTTTACTGGTTGCTTAAGTGCTTAATTGTATCATGCTGACCAGAATTCTGTTCAGTTATTTTTATATGTACTATAAAAGTTCCATTTATGCATTAAATAAGTGAAAAAAATGTCAAGTGGTATCAGATACTAGCACAAAGTATCTTATATCGCAGAGTTGTCAGACAGCAATACTGATACTGTAAGTGAATCTAGAAAAGTAAAAACTTATGCAGCTACTGTTCAGTCTTCAGTCTTCCCAAAATAAAAGTTAACCATTGCTCTGTGTGATTATAAATAGGATTGTCCATTTGCCAGGGTGCCGTTTTATTACCAGTGCAAATTTCTTGTTAAAAATGTAGTTTTATTCAGCTGATAGACCAACTTATATCCAAACTTTTATAAAAGGTTATTAACTACTCTTATAGATCACACAGAACATATCAAGAAGTTTACCACTTGATTCACTGATTTTTTTCATTCATCATTGGCCAAGCTCTTTAAAAAAAAAAAAAATCCTTGATATTATTTTTGGTGCCTCTGTTGATGCAATTAAATCCAGGTCTGCTCTGAGGAATTGTAGTTGAAGCCTTAGCCCAGGAAGTATTACTGGTCTGTACGTTTGGACAACTATTCTCCCTCACCAACACGAGCAGCTTTCTTTCCCTGAAACAGTGTTAAAAGTCACTATATTACAACACTTGACTTCACATTATGTACATTCACTGTTTTACATATATATCCAAGTGAATCAGAGATTGTGGATGGAATTGTTGACAAGCGTGGGTTTTCTGTTATCCGTAGAACATTAATTTATCCAGAATGGCAGATCTAGCAAGTGTTCACAGTCAGATTTTCTTAAACAAGCCCAAAGTTTCCTCGGTCGTTGTCAAAGGTGGAAGTTATTGCAATTATTAGGGTGCCATGTTTTTTAAAAATGCATTTTGTTTGCAGGCTAGTGAAACTCTTGCAAACTAATGTGCCTGCAACAATTTGAGTACTTGGGCATGTTTGCAGACATGGCACATATATACCTGTTAGTAAATTTTCATTTATCTTCTCTTTGAAGTCTGCCTGATGAGAGACATTCCACTCTTTATAATATAATACAATACAGAATGCTCGACTTTTCATAAATATTTAAGGGTGTTTTGTGTTTATACCGGTATTCTCACAATAATTTGTTCTCTGTGATGCAGCCACTATAACTCAATATAAGGCATTGCACTACTTTCAGAGTTGTTTTTTTGTTTTTGTAATATCATGAATTTAATTTGCTTAATAAGGGTTAGTACATTTCATAACTTTTAGTGTCTTGACAAAATTGCATTTGGAAAAAAGCATTTGTTAATAGTTAGTCTCCTCTTCAAACCACAAGGCACTATATCCTTTTCATTTGGAATAGTGTTCTGTTTTTATGATGTGTTTTCAAAATTGAGTTTGGAATTTCCAACTTAGTTCAACACAAATCTGTTGAGCTTTAAAATGTATCTGAAGTAATATTTAAGTAGGCATTTAAAATTATGAATTAATGTTTTAAAATTTTATGCATAGTAATTTTGCACTGTAAAATAATTCCTCTTCCCTCTCTTGTCTGCCATTCTAAATATGCCTATTAAAGTATTTTTTTAAGCAGATGTGCCTACGTAATGCTATGTGAATATTTTCCAGAGATGCACTGGACTTTGATTTTGACTCTCGATACAATGCACGTCGCTAACTGCAAATTCATCTGCCCTTCTGCCCCCCACAATTGCTACAGGCAGTTCTGTCTTGGCTGCTGGTCCCTCTCACCTCATCTCAGGTGATAGGAGTTTCGCCTTTCCTCCTCCAAAGAGACACTTTGGTCAGTGTGCAGCTGTTCACCTGTTTCTCTTCCTCTAAACAATAGAATTTAAATACCTTGCTCCTGTTCGGTATAGTTCATATCATAATGCTTTGGGAGAAAAAATGTCACATTCCTTTCTGTTCACTGGAAAATTAAGAGTGGTCACTTTGAGAGGTTGTTCAGCAGGTGAAATACTCGCCTTGCATGCAGCCGACCCAGGTTGATCACCTTTAACCCCAGACAGTTTTCTAGGACACACCTCTTCCTCCACTCCTACTCAGTACCTTAGCAGAGTGTCAGGAAAAGTTATTAAAATTCACTGTAGGATTCGGGACCGGAGAGATGGCACAGCGGCGTTTGCCTTGCAAGAGCCGACCCAGGACCTAAGGTGATTGGTTAGTATCCGGGCATCCCATCTGGTCCCCCATGCCTGCCAGCAGCTATTTCTGAGCAGATAGCTAGGAGTAACCCATGAGCACCACTGGGTGTGGCCCAAAAACAAAACAAAAATTCACTGCAGGATTAATAAGAGAACCACCATGTAGCCTATCCCTTCCCTCGCTGTATGCACTGTCCTCAGGGAGAACTGCCAAGTGGGGGCTGTCTCCTGTGCTCCTAAAGTTAAGGAAAGATGAGACCAAATGCATATTTCATTTGGTTAGAAAATGGGGGGAG
>PVKC010015033.1:0-21739 GCA_004027635.1 Crocidura indochinensis | reverse complement strand
AATGGGCTGAGAAACAACTGGAGAGGCATGAAAAACAATTAAGGAAGCATGAGAATAACTTTATATTTCTTAGCTGGTGATAAAATACAGTGGGTAAGACACTTGTCTTGCAAACATTTGACCCAGGTTTGATCCCTAGAACTGCATATTGTCACCTGAGTTCCAACACAAGAGATCCCTGAGCACATAGTCAGAAGTAAGCCTTGAACTAAATTTGGATGAGCTCCCAAAATAACACAAAAAGATATTTCTTAGCTCTTGATATCTTGATATTACATCCAGTGAATGCTGATGGCTCTTAAACATGAAGTTCTTGAAGTTCTAGAAATTCAGTTGACAAATAACTTTCAGGGTTATACACAAATTGTGCATTTAAAATCATGTATTTCTGGGTCCAGAATGCATCAGATTCTCAAAGGGAGCCCTTAAAAGCCATTACTTCTAGAGCTGGTAAAATAGCCCCAGTAGTAGAGCACATGCTTATTATGTGTGATGACCTGAATTCAGTTCCTACCATAGTTTTGTTCCAAATGGCTCCAAAAGCTTTTTAGGAGCTATTCTTTCCATACTCCTCAACACCACTGAGTGTGGCTCCTGTAAAAGAAAAAATTCAATCACTTCTATAAATCCCTTTAAAGTGCTTTTGTAAGTTCTTTCCATGAGAATATTTATAATTGACTTTACATAATGATCATAGAGCGTAAGATAGGTTTAAGTAATTTATTATTTCCTCGCAAGCAGTGTTCAGGACTCTGGAAAGTCACTTCCAGAACCAACTGGAGTATTTTTAGGAGTGGTGTCCATTGACCATGAAGTTTCCAGGCTCAGACTCAGTGATGAGGCCACCAGGACACTCTTATCATTCTGAAGGGTTGTCAATGCTGTGGACTGACTGTGGTCTTGTGCATACCTTACTATCTCCTTAGCTATTTCCCAGGACCATCACAGAAGATCATGTAGCAAAAATACTTGGGTGATTTGGCCTCCAGTTTAACTCCTTTACTATCTACCACATAACTATGTATAAATCTCAGCCCCACTTGAGTCTCAGTTTACCAATTCATTTAATGGGAGAAAAATTTCATTGCTTCCAGTACCATAGTTTTTGTCTTCAATAATCTCATATTGGTGAAAATAAGTTTCAAGGTGCTTTCATTTTGTAATTAATACATTTATTTACATGATTGCAAGCATGTCTGTTGTTGAGTTTCAGTTATAAGAGCACTGACATTGGGCCAAGTTTCCTCCTGTACCTGGAACTGTGCTATGTTCTTTGTCACTAGAGGGAGCTTTAGGATTCAGGGGAAAAACAGTGGTTGTTTAAGAGCTTGAAACATAGAGGGTTATTAAAGAATTTGCATTTTATAAATATTATCTTTGATTTTCTTTTCTATTCAGTGAAGGTATTTTACTCTTTATTTCTTTTTTTTTGTTGGGGACATTGCAACACCTGGTAATTCTCAGGGCTTACTGTTCTCTGGGGATCGACTACATGGAATGCTGGATATTGAATTAGTACTTCTCTGGCCCCAACGAAGGTATGTCTTTAAAAGGAAAAATGACTACAGTTCCTTGTGACAGATTTTTTTCCACTCATTTATCCAAAGGATTCTTCCTTCTGACTTTTTCTGTGGTAGATTTAGTTTGCAGAAAAAAAATAAATGCTAGCATTTGTATGGAATCCATTTAAAAACTAAAAGATGGGGGGAAATGGTAGAATACAGAAGGCTGTATGAGTAAAGTACTTTTCCACTGGAAAAAAAATGATTCATTGTTAATTCTATGTAGGGTGCATGGCAATGTGGTTGGAGAATTTTTTTACCTAGGCAGGATAAGGAAGTTTATTGTTTAACTTTGGCAAGCATGACTCTTCCTTTGGATTTCTCAATGGCACTCTCCAAAGTTCTTAATTGGTGTGCTTTTCTTGCATTAGGGCTGGGGTGAGGGAAATCTTATTCATTCAGAAGGATTTAACTATTTTTTTAAAAAAATTTAGTTGAGGTAAGATGATTATAATAGCGTTAGCTTTTATAGTTTTCTGTACAAATGTACTATATCATCACCATCAAAAAGTGTTCAAGAACCTCCATTATTATCTCAAATTAGGACTTGGTTCATATTAGGGAGCTCCAAATGATTTGAAGGGGGAAGTATAACAGAATGAAGAATGCCAGATGAGTATGTCAGGAAACCAGAATTTACAGTGACTTATTATAGGTTTAGGGGATGACTTTTGTCAGTTTTAGAATGTTAATTTTTTTCTCTGCTTCTGACTGAAAATCTCCCCATACATACATAGTCATTAATTTGAGACAGTCTCGGGTTTCAAATCATGAAAATAAGGTTTTGAAAAGAGTAAGAATAAACTTCCTTCCTTTCTTTCTTCCCTTTTCTTCTTTCCTTTTTCTTTCTTTCTCTTGCTTTTTTCTTTCTTCTTTCTTTCTTTCTTTCTTTCTTTCTTTCTTTCTTTCTTTCTTTCTTTCTTTCTTTCTTTCTTTCTTTCTTTCTTTCTTTCTTTCTTTCTTTCTTTCTTTCTTTCTTTCTTTCTTTCTCTCTCTCTCTCTCTCTCTTTCTTTCTTTCTTTCTTTCTTTCTTTCTTTCTTTCTTTCTTTCTTTCTTTCTTTCTTTCTTCTTTCTTTCTTTCTTTCTTTCTTTTTTTTTCTTTTCTTTCCTTTTCCTTTCTTTTCTTTCTTCTTGTGCTCAGGAGACCATAAGAGATGCTGAGGGTTGATTCATTGTCTCCCAAGTGCAACGTATGTAGTGAGCCTGTTGACATGTTTCTCTACCCCAAGAGTCCAAATTATTTTTGTATTTATTTGATTTCAATTCAGTTTATTTGGAGAAGGTGGAGGTATGCTACAAACATTCCTTGTAGTTTTCATCCTGGATTTCAGTCTCCTAGAAAACAGCAAATTGCATGTTTTGTAATCTATCGACAGGAAGCAGCATGCACACTAAACTGCTAATAATACTCTGTAAGTAAAACTACCTGAGGAAATTGTCAAGCACTGGATTTTAGGATATATTCCCTTCAATCTTGCCTCTCCAATTTTAATTTTTATAAAGAAGACATCTGGTACTAGGGAGATAGTACAGGGATAAAGATAACATGCCTTGCATGCATAGAACCTTTGCAACAGGTGGTTCTCAGAGCCTGCTAGAGTGAAGGTTGGTGGCTACTGATTATCCCTTGTTTATGAATTCTCTGTGGTCCATCAACTCTGTATTGTCAGCCTGAGCACTAAATTATTTGGTACTGTTGGCTAAATATCATTGAAAGTGACTGCCAGTTGAGCACAGCTTAGGAGTCTTCCAAAATAAAGTTAAAAACAAAACAAAAATATGAATAAAAAACGGCACAGGGCTAAGGCACTTGCCTTGGATGAAAGTGACTCGTTTTAGTTCCCTGCACCAGCTATGAGCCCTTTGAGCACTACCAGGAATGATCCCTCAACACTGTCAAATGTAGCCCCAAATCAGAAATAAAATAAATAAAACTGATTAAAAAAATCGGTTAAAAAACTGCTTAAAACGCTGGTTAAAATGAGCCGGCTCTGAACAAGAAACTTCCAGGTACCTGACCCACGTGGGGCCAATTGAGCCGGGCGATTGGGCACCAGAGACTTTAAAAAGAACACCAGCAAGTCGCTCAGCCTCTTTCCTGCTTCTTCTCTACCGAGCTGGCTCTGAACAACAAGGAACCTCTCCAGGTCCCCCACCCAAAAAGCGCGCCAACTTGCAACCACTATCAGCAAGGGGACTTCTGAGAATTCTGTTTATGGGTGATTGTGCTTCCACTGTAACTTTACCTTATCCTCTATCTTTGCATCTTTGTTCTCATAATTAAAAATAAAAAAAAGACTGGTTAATATATATAAATCTGGTTAAATAAAAGTGATTTAAAAGAAGTGTTGGCCAACCCCCAAGAAGCACTATTATTCAATCTATGGTGTTTCCAGAAAATCAATGGCCTTTTCAAATTGAGAAAGTGTTTCAGAAAATATCTGATTTTAATTTTATAGAGTTCTCACCTGGGTGCTCACAAAACTCTTCTCTCTAGTGCCATTTGAACTCTCATTGCTGCCAGTGGTGTCACCCCAACCTAAAGCTGAAAAGGATTTCTCTTTGTTGACTGAGATAAGAAGTTGTGCAGGATGTAGTCTTGAGAAGCACATTCACCTATGTGGATGACAAACAGTTTTCCTTCCTAGTACAGGCAAGAAGACTTTGGAAGAAGTTTTTCTTTTCCTACAAAGGCTAATAACTAACTGAGGCTAATCAGCTAATTTGGGTCAGAACAAGCCCCAGGTTTTGATAACCCATTTTAAGTTTGTCTGTACTAAATTAGTATATAAGAAATTTTCTAAACAGTGTCAGTAGCTTGATCAATGGTTCTTTTAATGATTATGATCTGAACAATTTTCTCCCCTTTTTGTTTTCCAGGGACTGCTGTTCTTTCTGAATGCTTTCAGATGGTAAAAGTTGGGAGTAGGTAACAGGTCCATTGTTACTTAACTTAGAATTTCTCAGATGTTAAGATACATATAAATTAGTAGGAACTTGTTAAAATGCAGCTCCTGGTTCAGCAGGTCTGGAGGTAGGTGTCAGAGGAGGTGATATCAACATTGCTGGTCTTTGGACCACACGGAGTGATGAGCCCTACCTAATTTTCTTCTCTTTCCTGTTTCAAGCTGATGCATGTTTCTAGAATGAAGGATATATTTTTTAATCTGATTCTTAGACACTGTCAAAAATGAAAAATGAATAATAAGTAATTACTTCTAAGCCCATGGGAAATCACGAGGTCACACAATCTCCTTTCTGAATTGGCAATTAAGTTTGGAAAGTCATGACTGTGAATTCTAATTTATTGCAAAGCAAAATATTGACACTAGCCTCAATGCCCACAAACATAGAGGCTAGCAATCAAGAAAATATGACCCCCCACCCACACAGGATAGGAAGGCATTTTTATTATTGATTAGGGTCATGTTATGTGTTACATTCATGTGGAAGTCTGGAGGAGATTTCATGTGATTTGTACTATATCATCTTTTTCCTATCAGGAACCCTGTGAGGAGTTCTGGGTTTATCATGACTAATGCTAGTTGAGCTTTCTTTTAGAATTCCTATTAGGGATTTTAAGATTTTTAATTTGGCTTGTTTTATATTACATATGATTTATTACTTCTACAATATATATTTTTAATTGTAGTATTTTATTACTATGGTTGTGGGTACACATGTCATGCAATTCAGAGAATCATATGGGGTGCTGGAGATTGAACCCAGGTTGGTAATATGCCAGACAAGTGCCTCACTTGTTCTACTATCTAGTTTTGATTTAATAAAGTGGAAATCCAAAAAACAATCTGAAAGATCAATGAAAGCAAAAGTTGGTTCTTTGGAAAAATAAAAAAGATTGATAAATCAATAGTAAAACTCACAAAGAAAGGGAGAAAAAGAAACTTAATAAACAGGATTAGAAATTTAAATGGAAAATCACTACAGATACTACAGAGATTCAAAGGGTAATCAGAGACTACTTTGAGAAACTCTATGCCACAAAACATGAGAACTGGAAGAAATAGATAAACTTTTGGACTCTTATAATATTCCACAGTTGAACCAGGATGATCTAGCATATCTAAATGGATCCATCCTTATTGAGGAACTTAAAATAGTAATCAAAAGTCTTCCCCAAAACAAAAGCCCAAGCCTTGATGGATTGATGGATTTTGTCAAAGCTTTTAAGAGGAACTACTTTCAACACTTTTCAGACTCTTTCAGGAAATTGAAGAAATATAAGCACTCCCAAGTAGTTTTTTTTATGAAGCTAATAGCATGTTGATACCAAAACCAGACAGAGATGTTGCCAAAAAATAAAAGAATGAAAAAGAAAAAAGAAAACTACAGATAATATCCCTGATGAACACAGATGCAAAGATCCTCAATAAAATCGTGGCAAATAGGACTCAATGCCTCATGAGGAAGGTTATACACCACGATCAAGTAGTTTTGATTCCAGGAATGCAAGGATAGTTTAACATACATAAATCAATCAACATAATGCACCATATCAACAAAAATAAAAATATGTAATCATATTAATAGATGCAGGGAAAATATTCAATAAAATCCAACACCCATTTATGTTAAAATTCAAGATGAGAATGGAAGGAACTTTTCTCAATATAGTTAAGGCCATCTACCACAAACCAGTGGCATATATTATTCTTTTTGTTTGTTTGTTTGTTTTTTGGGTCACACCCAGCAGTGCTCAGGGGTTACTCCTGGCTGTCTGCTCAGAAATAACTCCTGGCAGGCACAGGGGACTATATGGGACACCGGGATTCGAAACAACCACCTTTAGTCCTGGATCAGCTGCTTGCAAAGCAAACGCCACTGTGCTATCTCTCTGGTTTCTATATATTATTCTTTTTTTTTTTTTTTTTTGGTTTTTGGGCCACACCTGATGACACTCAGGGGTTACTCCTGGCTATTCGCTCAGAAGTCGCTCCTGGCAGGCACAGGGGACCATATGGTGAACCAGGGGATCGAACCGTGGTCTGCCCTTATCTCCAGCAGACACCTTATCTCCAGCGCCACCGCCTGGCCCCAATCTTTTATTCATATATTATTCTTAATGGAGAAAAACTAAAAGCTTTTTCTCTAAAATCTGGTATAAGACAAGGCTGTCCCCTCTCACTACTCCCATTCACATAGTGCTAGAAGTTCTTGCCATAGCAATTAAACAAAAAAAAAATATCAAGGGCATCCAGATAGGAAAGGAAGAAGTCAAGCTCTCACTGTTTGCAGAGGACATGATACTATATTTAGAATTCCTAAAGACTAGCTAAAAAGCTTCTAGAAACAATAGATTCATATAGAAAAGTGGTAGGCTACAAAAATAATACCCAAAATTTATACACCAATAAAGATAAAAAAGAAATGGACATTAAAAAACAATCCTATTCACATTAGTGTCACACAAACTCAAATAAGTCAACCTAACTAAAGAGGTGAAAGATGTATACAAAGAAAATTACAAAACACTGCTTCAAGAAATAAAAGAGGACACAAGGAAATGGAGCTACAAACCCAGTTCGTGGATTGGCAATATTAGCATAATTAAAATGGTACTACTCCCCAGAGCATTGTGTAGATTTAATGCAATTCCTCTAAGGATATCCATGATATTCTTCAAATAAGTAGATCAAACACTTATGAAATTCATTTGGAACAATAAATGCACACTAGCTAGTGCAACCCTTAGGAAAAAGATGATGAAAAGCATTACTTTCCCCAAATTTAAATTGTACTACAAAGCAATAGTCATTAAAACAGCATGATATTGGAACAAAGACACTCAGATCAGTGGAATAGACTTGAGTACTCAGAGAATGTTCTCCAGATATACATTTAATTATTCCTTGATAAAGGGTCAAGAAATGCAAAATGGAACAAGGTAAGCCTCTTCAACAAGTGGTGTTGGGAAAACTGGTCAGCCAAAAAAAGCAAAGTCAAACTTCCATTTAACACACAAAGGTCAAATCCAAATGAATTAAAGATCTTGATATCAGACCAGAACCATAAGGTATCTAGAAGAACTTGTAAGTAAAACATTCCATGACATTGAGAATAAAGGCACCTTTAAGGAGGAAATCTCACTCTACAAACCAGTGGAAGCAGAGATAAACATATGGGATATCTGAGAAGTTTCTGCACCCCAAAGTAATGACTAGGATACAAAGACCAGCCTCAGAATGAGTAAAACTATTCACCCTGTACCCAACAGATAAGGTACTAATATCTAAGATATGCAGGCACGGACAAAACTTAACAAGAAAAATGCATCTAATCCCACTAAAAAATGGGGAGGAGAAATGAACAGACACTTCCTCGAGGAAGAAATGACCAAAAGGCACAAGAAAAAATGCTCCATATCACTAATCATCAGGGAGTTGCAAATCAAAATAACTATGAGGTACCATCTCATGCCACAGAGATTGGTGCACATCCCAAAGAATGAGAACAAGAATGTTGGCAGGAATATGGAGAGAAAGAAATTCTCATTCACTGCTGGTGGGAATGCCATCTTGTTCAGTCTTTATGGAAAACAATAAGGAGATTCCCCCCAAAAGTTGACAATGATCTTTTTTTTTTTTTTTGGTTTTTGGACCACACCCAGTGACGCTCAGGGGTTACTACTGGCTATTCGCTCAGAAGTCGCTCCTGGCTTGGGGGACCATATGGGGTACTGGGGGGATCGAACCGCGGTCCGTCCTAGGTTAGCACAGGCAAGGCAAGGCACCTTACCTCCAGCGCCACCTCCCGGCCCCCGACAATGATCTTTTATATGATCCAGTTATACTAATTTTAGGGATATATCCTAGGAACACAAAAACACAGCACAAAAATGCCTTCCTCACTCCTATATTTATGGCAGTGCTATTTACAATAGCCAGAGTCTGGAAACAACCCAGATGCCTGACAGCAGATGTGTGGCTAAAGAATCTGTGGTACATATACAAGATGGAATACTATAGAGTAATCAGGAAAAATGAAGTCATTACATTTTACTATACATTGGATATGAAAACTATTAGGATGAGTGAAATAAGTCAGAGGGAGAGAGATAGATGCAGAATAGTCTCATTCATCTATGGGATTTAAGAAAAATAAAAGATATTATTGTAATAATACCCAGAGACAATAGAGATGAGGGCTGGAAGGACTGGCCCATGGAATGAAACTTACCACAAAGAGTGGTGAGCTCAGTTAGAGAGATAATTACGGGGCCCAGGAGATAGCATGGAGGTAAGGCATTTGCCTTTCATGCAAAAGGTCATCAGTTCGAATCCCAGTGCCCCATATGGTCCCCCCCCGTGCCTGCCAGGAGCAATTTCTGAGCATGGAGCCAGGAGTAACCCCTGAGCACTGCCGGGTGTGACCCAAAAACCAAAAAAAAAAAAAAATCCAAGAGAGATAATTACAATGACAACTATGACAATGGTAGTGAGTGAGAGAAGGAGAATGCCATTTCAAATATAGATAGGAGGTGGGGGAGTAGGGAAATGGGGCATTGATGCTGTGAATGTTGCACTGGTGAAGGAGGGTATGTTTGTAATCATGGTGTTTAAATAAAGATACTATTTTAAAATGAACAGCAAAAAGAACCTCTAAATTAAAATTAGAAGATAAGCATTCTATTTTGTAGGACTGGATTTGAACTTTATTCCTATCGAGGCCAATATTATTTTTAAAATATTAATTTCTCCAAGCCAGCCTCTTCTAAAAACACATTTTGATGATAGAATTCTTCTCATTAATATACATTCTATCTTCTGCAAAGCTTTGACTGCTAGTGAGCCCTTTTCATTACTGGATCAAGAACTGCCTCTTTTTTACTTACTTATTCTATTTGTCTGGAATAGAATATGGCTATAAGACTCACTTTTAGGCAACTGACTTGTTCAGGCCAAGGACCTGATAGTTCTCTAAGCCTTTGATAGCTCTTCATGACTTGAGGAACAAACCTGGGTGAGGTTCTTAGCTGCCCTGCCAAAAAAGGCATGAGAATGAGTGAAATAGGATGATTGTTAGTCATATTGAACTAAATCAGGGACTTAATAAGACTCCTTGCAGTTGATTTTCTTTTTTTGTATTAAAAAGTTTTGTAGTTAAGGTACTGTGTTTAGAATGATATTCACATTTATGGCCTTGGTGGAAAGATATCTCACCTCACCTCCAGTCACTCCAATTTCCCAAACATTTATCTCTTCATTACTTCTATGTATAACAGAGTTTTAAAATGGGCAAAATTAGGTTCCAGTCTTCATTTTCTGGACAGACTCATATTTTAGTACTTTCCTATCCTTCTTATTTTATGCTTCAGACATGACATTATCTCTAGGCATTTCCCCTTTGCAATACTGTTCTTTACCTGAATCCTTTCATTACTTCTGTGCCTCATCCCTGTCTTCTCCCCAAGCCTCGCCATGACTTATCTGTCTTCCCTGATTTTCTCTGTGATTGACTTTATCCATTTTGATACTGTTTTTTTTATAACTAGTTTTGGTGCCCTTGAACAGATCTTTGATGATGTATAAAATAGCTCTTGCTTTATCTCCTTCCTCAGTGTCATGATTCTTTACTATAGTCCCTAAGTATTGGTAGCTTTATAGTGAGGAGGCATTGTGATAAAATCACAGAAGAAACTGATTTTGTCTTTCTCTAGGTCTCTTAACACAATTTAATATTGCATTCATTGTATGATTATTCTCCCCTTGAAGATCAGTAGCTCTGGCTGAATTGTAATTTTGTTTTTTTTTTTTGTTTGTTTGTTTTTGGCCATACTTGGTGACGCTCAAGTTACTTCTGGTTCTGCACTCAGAAATCATCCCTGGCTTGGGGGACCATATGGGACCCTGGGGGATCTAACCACAGTTGTCCTAGGTTAGCGTGTACAAGGCAAACACTCTACCACCTGAGTCACTGCTTCGGCCCCTGAACTGTAATTTTTAACTGTGACTGTGTTTCAGGCTCTATGCTGGGGGCTTAAAACATTTCTCAATTTAATGTCATAATTAACCTGTGATAGAGGATAAAAGGACTATTTCAATTTTACTGAGGAACAAACTGAAATTCAGAAAAGCTATTTGCCTAGTATCACACAGGAAGTACTCTGCAGTGAGAGGGTTCAAATTTAGGTTTCAAATCTCTGACTGGTTTTGCCTCTGACTGAGCTCCATAGTCTTATCCATGGAGCCACCTTCTTTCATCCATAAACTGAAGAGAAGTCCAAGATACAGATTCTACTAAACTTGTCCCTATCTTGAACAAAACCCACCTATTTTTTCTTCATAAAAAGTTTTTAATCCTAATATTTTCATCTCTCACTTCTCTCATTGTCTATGCTGAGAAAAACTTCTGGCTTCTGCACGCACAAGAATAATACATATTTCTTATTTAATTACAAGGATTTATTATGGAACAGGAGGAGGAACTAATACATTCCATCTGGGGCCAATTAAAAAGAACAGTGTTTCTGTGTATGTGTAACTCTGATTTTCTTTGAAAGAAATTGTTCCAGCAACTCTTGGGCACATAAAGCATGAGCGTGGTTTAAGAGGAGTCAAGTAACTGAGCCATCTGGCAAAGAAGTTCATCACCTTTAATGAATGGGAGACAAAGTTGCCTTTACTGTTAGCCTCAGGCAGGTGGATTTAAATGTGTGCCTGGGATTTGGTTTTGGGGCCACACCCATTGGTGCTCAAGACTTAATCTTGGTTTGTGCTCAGGCATCACTCCTAGCAGACTTGGAGGAACATATATAATATCGGAGGATAAAACCCTGGTTGGCAGCTTGCAAGGCAAATCCCTTACCTGCTGTACTATTGCCCTACTATATAGTACTATTAGTCTGGGATTTGTTTCTTTTTCTTTTTTTTTTCTTCTTAATAGCCATCCCCACGAAAAACTCTTTTTGACATAAAGAAAATAAGACATAGAAGTTTTGCTTTCAGGACTAATGGACCAATTTCAAAAATTTACAGGGTTTCCCAGAATGGCCACCCAGGGAGGAAGAACATCTGGTGGTAATTCTGTGAGAAAAGAGGAGGGCAATGCTTGGGCCCAGGGTGAAATAGAATGTTCTTCAGAGCTGGATGGAATAAACATATTTACACTGAAGTTACGAAACAATAGAATTCTGCAGGCTGAGGATCATAAGATCCTAGGACCCAAGGTGTCTTCATGCTTATTCTGTGGCACCTTAGTAATTGGAAAACAGACACAAATCAGAAAAATATGATCTTTTTATATCTTTAGGACACAGATTAAGTTTGTATTTGCTTTGATTAAGAAGAAGCACATCCATCCTTGGAAATATATATGGCTAAGGAGCTGCTCTCCAGGAAGAAAAAATTTCATTCATTCACATAATTACTTCCTAATCTATCAAGTATGTACTCTATGTTCTTTATGTTCAGGACATGTCCTTCTGTGTGAGAAAATATAAGTAGAATCAGTGTCTCCCTACACTTAAGAAATTAGAACTATGAGGGACTTTGTAGATCACAATGAAAAAAAAAAGAAGAATAAAAAGTGTTTAGACTATTAGGAAAGAATTGTAAAATTAAACAGTCTTAGCTTCAGTGTACTTACAGAAACCATGGGGAGAGTAATGAGCCCACAGGCATTCAAGGAAGCTTCCTTGAAGGAGGTGTCACCTAAGCTGAGTTTAACAGTCCAGATAGTTCTCACTCAGTATCCTATATTTCCACAACATCCTTTTGCCATCTAATGAGAGATGAGATAAAAGGACTAAGTTAATATAGTGTGTAGGGAGGAGATGAAGGGAGTATTAAGAATAGGAATTTAAACATTCAATGGAATGTTGAAGAGAGAGTGAGTACAGGCTGGTGCAAGCTCTGGCTTTAGATGACTAAGGCAAGGATCACTACCACTTTCTAGATGTGTGGTGTGAACATTGTTTAGCATTTCTATGATCCAGTGACTTACAAGATTTTTAAGTTTCAATGAAATGTATAAAGCTTTTATATCAAGACTTGGCTTATTTAAATGTTAATAAATGCTGGCTCTGATAATGTTGTGATTGTCATCAGCAGTGTTCTTTAACTGAAAATCCATTGAAGCCCCCTGATTTTCCTATTCCTAAATTTTGCCCTCAGTAGAAATAGAGGGACAGGCAAAACACAAAACAAAGAGAATAGAAAGAATTAGAGTGTGTGAATGGTCAGAATTATATCTGTCTGAATGATAGAATGAAGAGAATATCCTGAAAAAGCAGGAACACAAAGCTCTTGCTCAAACCGATCACAATCCTACTCTCAGCCCACTGGTCTCAGGTCAGAAATGCAAAAAACAATGATCCCATGCAGTTATAAAATGTGATAAAGATAATTTCTCGTTCTTCTGGTATTAGATGACTTATCTCTTTTAGTTAAAAATTTCCCTTTAAAATAATAAGTAAATAGTGTGATAATAAAGAGGTATAGTGAAAATGTAGTGATAAAGAATATAGCATAAAGAATATGCTCTTGCTATATAAGAAGATATGGGATGAGGCTGGGAAACCACCTGAAGTGAAAAGTTGGCACTGAGACCCTTGTGTTTTTTTTAACTTAGCTTAATTTAATTTAATTTGGATAGGATTTTGGGTCACATTTAGTGATGTTCATGGTTATTTCTGCAGTAGTCAGGAAACCATATCTGGTGCTGGGGATTTGAACCAGGATAAGCTGCGTACAAGGCAAGAGCCTTACCTCTTGTACTAATCTGGCCCAAGACTCATTTTTTACTTTTTTTTTTGTGTTTTTTTGTTGTTGTTTGTTTGTTTGGGGGCCTCACTTTGCATGCTCAGGGTTTATTTCTGCCTCTGCACTCAGGGGTCATTTCTGGTGGTGCTTAAGGGGAACATATGGAATGCTAGATCCAACTTGGGTTGGTCGTGTGCAAAGCGAACACCCTACCCAACCTGCTATTGCTCCAAACCCCCCAAGACTATTATTTTTTTAATAATTTTTATTTTGACCACAGCGGATTACAAATCCTTCACAGTAATATTTTATGTACATAGTGACATTGAATCAGGGGCATTCCCACCACCAATGTTGTCCTCCCTCTACCCCTATGCCTAGCATGCACCCTATATTCTCCTCCTTTGCACCCTGGGCTGCTACCAAGACTCAATTTTTAAAGTTGGAAGTCTCAGAGGGTAATTTTTTTTTAGGAGAGACAAGAAAAAAGTATCATCATTATAGGTCAAGGATGAGAAACTTGCCTCACAGAAATTTAGATTTTATTTCATTTTTGTGCATAGTCCTGGAATTGTTTGGCATAGTTCCCCAGATAATCAATATAAGAAATGACTCAATCCAGTGATGTCTTTAACATTGGCAACTTTGATGAAAAGGGCAGAAGGAAGCATTCACTCTTGACAGGAACATTTTAAGACAAAATATATTATTAATGATAAAAACAAGTCTCTTAATAATTCTAAAATAATTTATCCAGACCTTGCATGCACTTAAAATATGGTCTCAAATATTTCTTAAGCAGAAATTAATTAGATAATTATAGACTTATAATTAAAAATTCAATTAATCATAATAATGCTAAGTATGTAGATACAATTTCACCATACAGAAATTAGGAATCTAGAAGAAATGTTAGTTTTATATTTGATGTAAGGGATATACCAAATAAACAAGGAATGTTTGAAAGATAAAATTGAGTCGTATTAGGTCATAGAAACTAAGAAGGTCTCCTATTAGTCAAATATGGAAATATCTTTTTTAGGCACCACAATTTACAATGCTGTTAATACTAGTTTTAGGCATATAATGTTCCAACACCAAATCCAGTATCCATGTCAGCATCCCTCCAACAATGACCACTGAGTTCATCACTCCCATCCTTATACTATTCATTATCAAACTCATTTTTTGGTGTAGCCTTTGTAGTTTGGTACGCATGTATATTATAGTGCTGGGATTTACAATTTTGTATGTACAATATTCTCACCTTTATGTCACCAAATTGTTCAGCTACCCTAAGCAATGCCTCTGTGTTCTAACCATTCTGCTTTCTTATAAAAATAATTTTTAATACTTGTCTGGCAGGGTAGATATCATGATCACAAAGGTGGATTCCTCAGGTCAAGGCTCACCCATTGCACTTCAGGTGCTGATTCCTGAAATTTCCCAAATGTGGGAAACTTTACTTAATAATTTGTGGTAGTGGGGGACTGTATTTATGCTCTCACCTAGGAAAAAAATTTAAATACACACAGCAAATAAAAAATTCCTAGTGACTGATAAGGTCACAATTTAATAACAATGTCAAAGCTTTGAATAACCCAATTAACTAATTTAATCTAGTTTCTACATATATACTGTATCTCAAATCCTAATTCCATGCTAGATTGCAACAGAAAGCTCACTAAATTCCAAGGATTTTGTAACAGCATGATATGTCATCTGACCATACTTCAATATAATATGAATTGAAAGAAAGCAACACTTGAAAGTGTTCTGTGTTTAAAAATTAGAAAAAAGGATATTTATTTTTTATGTTAATATCTTTATTTAAACACTTGATTAAAAATATGATTGTAGGGGGTCCGGGAGATAGCATGGAGGTAAGGCGTTTGCCTTTCATGCAAAAGGTCATCGGTTCGAATCCCGGTGCCCCATATGGTCCCCTGTGCCTGCCAGGAGCAATTTCTGAGCATAGAGCCAGGAGTAACCCCTGAGCACTGCCAGGTGTGACCCAAAAACAAAAAAACAAAAAAAAATATATGATTGTAGTTTGGTTTGAGTCATGCAAAGAACACCCCCCTTCACCGGTGCAACATTCCCACCACCAACGTCCCAAATCTCCCTTCTCCCCACCCCACCTCCAACTGTACTCTAGACAGGCTTTTCACTTCCCTCACTGATTCACATTGTTATGATAGTTCTCCGTGTAGTTATTTTTCTAATTGCACTCACCACTCTGTGGTGAGCTTCATATCGTGAGCTGGACCTTCCAGCCTTCCTCTCTTTGGCTCTGAGAATTATTGCAAAAATGTCTTTTATTTTTCTTAAAACCCATAGATGAGCCAGACTATTCTGTGTCTATCTCTCTCCTTCTGACTTATTTCACTCAGCGTAATAGATTACATGTACATCCATGTATAAGAAAATTTCCTGACTTCATCTCTCCTGATAGTTGCATAATATTCCATTGTATGTATGGTATATATGTGCCAGTTTCTTTAGCGATTCACCTGTTGAAGGGCATCTTGGTTGCTTCCAGAGTCTGACTATTGTAAATAGCGCAGCAATAAATCTAGGCGTGAGGAAGGGATTTTTGTATTGTATTTTTGTGTTCCTCGGGTATATCCCTAGAAGTGGTATAGCTGGATCGTATGGGAGCTCAATTTCCAGTTTTTGGAGGAATCTCCATATTGCTTTCCATAAAGGTTGGACTAGATGGCATTCCCACCAGCAGTGAATAAGAGTTCCTTTCTCTCCACGTCCCCGCCAGCACTGCTTGTTCTTATTCTTTGTGATGTGCGCCAATCTCTGTGGTGTAGGTACCTCATAGTTGTTTTGATTCGCATCTCCCTTAGTGATGTGGAGCATTTTTTCATGTGCAGAAAAAAAGATATTTCTATAGACTGTTGATCAGTGCAGTAGTCAGAGTAGTATAAATTATCCTGAAGTCATAAAATACCTTGACCAATTAAAACAAGTTATTTTTGTTTTGGGGTCTTTTTTTTTTTTTGCTTTTAAGGCACACATGTTCAATAAGTCTACCAGTAACTCTGTCCATTTTTGTAACTGAGCTCTGTGCTGATGGACCCTTCATCATCAGTAAAATGCCTTTTTGAAACGGACAGCATTCACTCATAAGCAATATTAGAAATAAAAATGGACCACAGATGAAATAAAGATTAAATAAAAGATAGTATACCAATAAATTTGAAAAATTATGAATGATCAATGTTCCTGGAAAAAGAAAACTTTTCAGAAGTAGAAAAAGGAATAAATAATTGAAATCTATTGGTTATAGTTTACCCTCTGTTCATTTATAGGACCAAATGAATGTGGTTTGGCTAACCTTTCAAGAAACAGATAATTGGATTGGAGCAATAGCACAGAAGGGTGGGCATTTGCCTTGCATGAAGTCTAATCTGGGTTCAAACCCCAGCAGCTCATAGGGCCTTCCCCAAGACTGCCAGGAGTAACTTCTGAGAGCAGAGAAAGGAGTGACTTTTGAGCAGACTTTTTGTCTGCTCCCACCAAAACAAACAAAAAGAAGCAGATTATTATACATTCATGTCAATTTTCTTGAACTAAGAAGACAGGAGCCTAAGTGATGGGGCACTTGCCTTGTACAAATCAACCTGTTCAGTCTCTAGCACCATATATGTCCCCTTCCCCAAATTGCTAGAGTCAGCTCTGAGCATAGAGCCTGGAGAAAACTTCGAATACTGTGAATGTTGCAAGCATTTTTAAGGACGGATCAATAAAATATTTTTGCTAAAATCAGGAATAATACAGAGACTCTTCAGATAAGAGCAAACATCTAATTACACAAAATTCTTTGCCTTACCCATCATCTTCTCTGCTCTAGGAGCCCTAGAACCCTATTCTTATCTCCCTACCCCTATTTCTCTTTGCTGATCTGAGAATTCATGTCTATGTGAATTCACCTGTATACTTATCTATAAATTTGATTTTCCTCCCATTAATTTGCCCATTACTAATTTAATTACTTGATTAGTCAATTTTTCAGAAGGACCTGAAGGGGGTTGGAGGAAATTTTTTTCTTCCCAACAAGACTAGAAAAAATTGTTTACTCTTTTGGGAAAAAAAAACATGTTATATTCATTACTATGTCATAACTAAAACTAGATTCCAGATAAATTATGAAACCAGATTTAAATTTAAATATTTAAGGCTTAAAGAAGAAATTATGGGAGAGATACTTTTATGATTGGGAGCACTAAACTTCTTAAAAAGGTTTTGATTTTTTTTTTTTTTTGTTTTTGGGCCACACCCGGTGATGCTCATGGGTTACTCCTGGCTATTCGCTCAGAAGTCGCTCCTGGCAGGCACAGGGGACCATATGGGGAACTGGGGGATCGAACCGAGGTCCGTCCTAGGTTAGCGCAGTCACCTTACCACCAGTGCTACCGCCCGGCCCAGGTTTTGATTTTTAAAAATATTTTTATTATAACACCATGATTTGCCAAGTGGTTCATAATACAGTAATTTCAGGCATTAAATGTTCAAACACCAGTCCCACCAGCAGTTAATATTGATTTCTGTATTCCAAAATAAAGATAAAAATAAAATAAAGATAGAATTAAAGTATTAATAAATATGACCTTATTAAAATAAAACTTCTAGAATAACAACCATTGTTTATAAGAACAAAGTCTATAAAGCATTTCTTTTTTCTCTTAAGACACACATTTTTTTTATACAGTGAATGATTTAACGAAAGTAAGGTGACATTATTATCTGTTAAACAATATGAGAATTAATATTTTATTCTCTGATATACTATACAATTCTTTTAGTACAGGAATCCCTTCCATGGGAGCGAGTCTTAATTTACATAAACTTTGTAGCTTGTGGTCTGTTCTCCATAATGGTAACATGGAACAAATTCCTCCTGGTGACTTGTTATGAGTGCCCAAGAATGCAGCTGCTGGCATCTCATAGGAATGTTAAGTGCTGGCAGTCCCCAGCAGTTCTGAGACTACCTCTGTGTTGGGGACTATTGGCTTGTGTGGAAACCAAGAATCTTTTCTGTACTCATTCTTAACCCTGGATTATCATTCTAAATTTTCACTTGGGTCCTTCCAGATTTATATCTTGCAGGCTGCTGAAATATACGAGTCAACTTGCATTTTCCTACATTAGGTTGCATCAAAACATTGATGTGATTAGAAGAGAAACATTTGTAGAAGGTTCAGAGATTCTAGAGGTTAATTCTTGACATATAAAAATTCAGAGGAATTGGTTTGTGCTCATTGTAGAGGTGAAAGATGGCTTCTTGATTTTTAACATGAATTCTTTAAAGATTTTATTTTTGGCTTTTTGGCAGAGTCCGTAGTTTCTCCAGGAGCAGTCCCTGAAATCCAGACTCTTCCTCATTACAAGTAAACTGTTACTATGTTCCCTCTAAGCAAAAGCAAGAGCTATTTTTTTTTTTGTTTTAAACATACCATAGTTCAGAAGGTCAGACATGACCACAATATCTCCTGTTATTTCAGGGCTCACATGTGTTTGCCTTGGCGCCATTTCTCTGGCATTTGGTTTCCGTTATTTTTCCATGGGGTTTGGCTTGCAGGAATCAAAGGAACATATTTTAAAAAATAGGCGAAGTTCATAAATGAAGTATTGTGAACTGGTGGTGATTGGACACAGAGAGAGGGAATACACACCTCCCCATTATGTTAAATCACATAAAATGTAGTAGTCAGTCTACCCTGATTACCACACACACATGAGTAATCGCCATCACTGAGAGCTGACCCACTTTGAGACTGGCCGGGACCCCTCCTGATGTCCTCAACAAGATCCTGCAGATCGAGTCACTTGGGAGAGTGGAGACCTTCCTGAGTGGCACGTTTCTCATTTCCTCCTCAGTGACAGCTCCTTGTTGTCAATGGGGAGATACAGTGATCAGCCAGTGGCTGTGGCTTATTTTGTTTATGGTGAGAAGGAGCTTTTCTCAGTTTCTCCTGGGAAACAGGCATTCATTCTGCATAGGACAGACTTAATGACTATTTGTTGTGTGGTAGCTGGATATGAGCTCAGTGGTAGCACTCTGTGCTAGCTTCACATGTATGAGGCCCTGAGTTTTAATTCCAACACCAAAAGGCCAAACAAAAAAACAAAACCCTCAAACAAATAAAAAAAGCCAATCACTAATGTGGTGTGAAACTTAGTGAGGGCCTCAGGGACAGATTTACAAACTACTGAGTGCAAGTTGTAAGAGATTCAAATGGGATTGAGGTGGTTCCCAAACTTGTCTGGATTGGGATCACCAAGGGAATTTCAAAAATCTCCCACTCCTATGTTTTACCTTAAGAGGTTGTGACTTAATTGGCTTACAGAATCTCCAAGGCTTTGGAGAGTTTAAAAGATCACGAGGTAATTGGAGAACCATTGATGTGGTGGTGAAGGGTCTACACTTTGAAGTTGCAGAACTCTGATTTGAATCCCAGCCCTAAAATTTATAGACTGCATTTATAACCAAACCGTTCTCAGTCTCACTATTTTTTTTATCTATTTTATCATCTATTTATTTACTTATTTTGGTTTTCGAGTCATACCTGGCAGCTCTCAGGGGTTCTCCTGGCTCTATGCTCAGAAATCGCTCCTGGCAGTCTGGGGGGACCATATGGGATGCTGGGATTCGAACCACCATCCTTCTGCATGCAAGGCAAAAATGCCTTACCTCCATGCTATCTCTCTGGCCACTATTTATTTTTTAAGGAAGTCCTCAATAGCAAAGCTGGGGGACTTGGAGGGCCTTTCCTATGACCATAGACTCAAATCTGGATGGCTGATTTTACTTTCATAAGACTTTAGTGTTTAACATCCATAGAATGGACACATTAAGATTTTGCTTCTCGCCTGATCCCCAGTGGCAATCAAAGAAGAACACAGCTAAATCAGTTCTCCAGTGCCTAACATCAGGTAGAAGTGCCTCCACCCACAATAATGGGGGATAATTCCTGCCTGGCTTTGGGTACAGTGGACTCTTTTAAAGTGACACTTGGGGCTACTTCCTGATCCTCAGAGACAATCAAAGAAGAACACATCAAAAGAAAGAAAGAAAGAAAGAAAGAAAGAAAGAAAGAAAGAAAGAAAGAAAGAAAGAAAGAAAGGAAAGAGTGCAGCCATGGATGGAAGCAGAGCAGCCAAGTACTTCTTATAGAACATAGAGTAAGAATCACACTTCAATGAGGAAACAATGCAGAACAACAGCATGCATAGAGAATGAAGATGGCAACTCTGATGACCCAAAAAATGCCAAGCACCTAGTTAACCTCTTAGATAAGGAGTTTAGAATAGAAATATGGAGAATATTCATAGAACTCAAAGAAAGCATAGATCGGGGCCTGGGAGATAGCATGGAGGTAAGGCGTTTGCCTTTCATGCAAAAGGTCATCAGTTCGAATCCCGGTGCCCCATATGGTCCCCCGTGCCTGCCAGGAGCAATTTCTGAGCATGGAGCCAGGATCAGACAATGGAAAAAATATTCAAAGATTTTGAACAGATGAAAATAGAAATGTTCGATAAATTCAACAGAAACAACATAAGAATCATTGGAGTCCCAGAAACCAGGAAGAAAATTCTCCAAGAAGAATCAACAGTCAAGGACATCATTACAGAGAAACTCCCAGAGTTAAAGACTGCATGCAACCTAATCCTGCATGCCCGAAGAGTAACATCTTAAAGAGACCCAAAGAAAAACACCCCAGACACATCCTAGACACAATGACAAATACCACAGATAGGGATAGAATACGGAAAGCAGCAAGATCCAAAAGGGAAATTACATTCAAAGGAGCATCCTTAAGATTTACAGTAGACATGTCACAAGAAACTCTCAAGGCCAGAAGATAGTGGTGGGATATTGTGACAAGACTGAGTGAAATGGATGCTTCACTTAGAATACTGCACCCAGCCCTACTCATGTTCAGGTTTGAAGGAAGGGTACATAGCTTCATGGTTAAGCAAAGCTCAGAAACTTTACAGATGCAAAACAAGCCTTAAAGGAAAAACTGAAAGGTCTACTTTAAGATAAGACAGACCAACAGGCACACCAAACTTATACACAAAGATGACATTAAATCTCATGATACCATCTCCCTCAATGTCAATGGACTAAATGCATCCATTAAGATACACAGAGTGGCTAAATGTATCAATAAGTTGAATCTAACATTCAATGGCCTAAAAGAAACACACCTGAAAAGTCAGAACAAACATAGACTCAAAATCAAAAGCTGGAGGAAAGTCATCCAAGGAAAAAATACCCTTAAAAAAGCTGGGTTGGCCATATTAATATCAGATGACACAAACTTTAGACTCAATAAAGTTGTAAGGGACAAAGATGAACACTTTGTACTAATAAAGGGATATATGCAACAGGAAGAAATCACACTACTAAACATATGCGCATCCCAGGAGAGACCAGC
>PVKC010015032.1:0-21751 GCA_004027635.1 Crocidura indochinensis | reverse complement strand
CATGTGAATGAATGAGGGAACTGGAAAGCCTGTCTAGTGTACAGGTGGGGGTGGGGTGGGAGGGAGGAAGACTCGGGACATTGGTGGTGGGAATGTTGCACTGGTGAAGGGGGTGTTCTTTACATGACCAAAACCTAATCACAATCATATATGTAATCAAAATGTTTAAAAAAATATTTAGGTGAAAAAAAAAGAATCTAGAATCTCTCCACCCCCCACCCCCTAAGTTTTTTTCAATCAAAGAAAAGATCATTCTGGACATGGTCAATGGTGTGAACTCCTAGCCCATCTATTTATGTAGCGAGGCTTAAAAAAAAAAGTAAGAAAGGGAGAGAGTGTCATCCCCAAGAGAGAACAAAGGCTTCTCCAAAGGTGGAGAGACAACTCAGCTTGAAAGCAGGAAAGTCCACATCTCATGGGAGATGCAGTTAACATGTGCATGTAGGGACCATCTACATGGGCCCAAGGACACATGTGGGTATCTCATTTGATCCAACTTGGTTTGTGTAGGATTTTCCCAATGTGCCCCAAGTGGGACTTTCTGCTTAGCTAAAAGTCCTGTGGTGGTTTCTAGGGGGAAGGGTTGGGCTTTTTGCTCCTGGAGCTTCTCTTATCAGGCCTTAGTTTCAGTATCCACAAAGTGAGTTCTGATAGCATTAGAACTAGTGGCATTGATGCCTGAGTGTGAAAGCAAGTCTCTCTAGTCATCCAAGGATTCTCAGGTTCTTCTTGAAAATTTTCAGTCTTGAAAATATTGACTAGTAATGATGTTCAGACTCAGAGTTAGAATGTAGAAAAGTTTATTGGAAAGTGAAGGAGAAGGAAAAGAAACTTTCTGGATGAGGAGGAACTTAGTACAGGACTAAGTTAAACTTAAGGGGGCTTTATGTGGGCTCTTCTAAAGGCCTTTTGTGGTTCAAAGACTGTAAGGTTACAAAGTGGTCGTAGGGGCCGGCAAGGTGGCGCTAGAGGTAAGGTGTCTGCCTTGCAAGTGCTAGTCAAGGAAAGATCGTGACCTCGGTTCCATCCCCCGGCGTCCCATATGGTTCCCCCCAAGCCAGGGGCAATTTCTGAGCGTTTAGCCAGGAGTAACCCTTGAGCATCACACGGGTGTGACCCGAAAAACCAAAGGAAAATAAATAAATAAATAAATAAACAACAAAGAGGTCTTAGCTGGTTTGAGACATACTTGGTCCTGTTCTTTAGGTTTATCTATCTATGGTTTATCTACTATTAGCTTATTCTCTTATCCTTAGTGGGGCAGAATTGATTAGGAATGATATAAGATAGTTCCTGGGGGATGAGATATGTATTAGGTCAAGGGAAGTGCTGGCAAAAAAAAAAAATTGGAGCTTTCTCTTTCAACAAGAGAAACTTTTTCGAATGTATTAATTTGTAAGAAGTTATTACATTGAATTCACTGCCAAGGGAGATGTTGCGGGGGGGATTGCTTATTATCTATCTGCCTGCTTCACTAAGTTCTTCCTCAGTCAGGAGTTTCTCTTCTAGTTTCTGTCTACTAACCTATTTCTAACTATGAGTCTGAGCATCTCTACTAACCAATATTTTAATTCTTGAAAATATTAAAGAACCTGGGAACCATGGACCAATACAGAAGAGAGCCATCACTAGTCCCACATCAATAATAATGCAAACTTCAAAATAAAAAATACTGAGGGTTCTGGAAAACTGGATCTCCTTTTGATCAACTACTACCTAAATGGAAGGGACCTTGATCAAGTTATCTTAGGCATTTCAACTGTATGATTTACTGGGATTTCCAGTTAGGTTCATTTCTCCAGGATAAAAACAGTTCAGTCGACATCATCAGGTGACCAGACACTGACAGAGCAAATCAAAACTATTGTGGGGCCAGAGCAGTGGTGCAGCTGTAGAGAGTTTGCCTTGTATGCAGCTGACCTAGGACAGACTGTGGTTCTATCCCCCAATGTCCCATATAGTCCCTCAAATCAGGAGCCATTTTTGAGTGTATAGCCAGGAGTAACTCATGAGCATTATCATGTGTGGCCCCAAAGCAAAATAAAACAAATATAGCTATTGTAACCCCACCCAGGTCTTGAAACTTGGGTTTTGTTTTTTGTTTGGGGTTTTTGGGGGGGGTTGGTTTTTTTTTTTTGGTTTTTTTTTTTTTTTTGGTTTTTTTTTGGTTTTTGGGCCACACCCAGTGGTGCTCAGGAGTTACTCCTGGCTTTGTGTTCAGAAATAACTCCTGGAAGGCTTAGGGATTCCACATAAGATACTAGGGTTTGGCCCTGGGTCCAACACATGCAAGGCAAACACCCTACCCACTATACTATCACTCAGGCTTTTTTGAATTTTATTTGTAAAAAAAAAACCCAACACTGGGGGCTATATCAATATCACAGCAGAAAGGATGCTTTCCTTGTATTCTGTCCATCCAAGTTCCACAACCAACAATCTACATGATTTCCTGAACCACCAGGCATGATCCCTGAGCACCACTAAGTGTAGTCCAAAAACAAACAGAAAACCCAATGCTAAAAGCTAATTATGTATGTTAACTTTGAACACTTTTTTAATAGGAGTCTAATAAAAGCAGAAACCAACTCTTTTCTCAGTAAGCAAAAGAAAGGAACAAATGCTTATGCTATGGGCATTATTTTCTTTCCTTAAGTACTCTGTTCTCCTTGGGAAGTTTTTCTTCTCCAGGGCCTAATGCTTTTAAAAGTTGTCTAATCAATCTGATTTGCCTTTCAAACTGACAGCTCTGGAACCCAATAAAGCACTGCCTCAGTCTCATTTAATACTAAGTTAGCAAGAGATTTCATTTCCTTACCTAGGCAGGGTCTGTGCCTACTTATAAGCATGAATAATTACAAAACATAGTCATTCGCCGATGAACCCATAAGGGAATGAAATCTCTAGGGGTAGGGGTAGGAAGTTGGAAAATGCTGAAAGAAGATAGGTAGGAGGGGTCCTGGTAAAGAGCTCTTGGGAAATAAATAAATTTAGGAAGAAATCGCCTAGACCTGAAGTAGCCCCAAAGCATCATGTACATATCAAGTCTCTTTGAGATGCAAAACCTGAGTTCTTTGGAGTTTGGAAATTGAGTCAACCAAACAAATCAGAAATCCAAGACTGCACTCAAAAGGAAAAGCAATAGAAACTAAAGGTTGTAATGAGGTTAGGAAAGGGATGTCACCACAGAAAGAATTCCTCTTTTGACACTGCTCCTAGTAAAGTGTTCTGGATATAGAAAACTCCTGGTCAATTGTGTTAACTTTCTCCAGAAATTGTAGAGGCTTGCTCTTTGGAGCTCTTGTTCTCTTTAACAGGATCTATAAGTATCCAAGGTTTTGTTTTTGTTTTTGTTTTTTTATAACTCTGGAGAACACAAATTCTCCTGAAAGCAAATTATTTTTCCCCTCATATCAATATTTTTTGGCAGGGGTTTTGGGCCACACCCAATGGCACTCAGGGTTTACTCCTGGCTCTGCACTCAGCCTTTTCACAAGCTCAGAGGATCATATAGGATTCCAGGAATCAAATCTGGGTCCTTCTGGTCAGCTGCATGCAAGGCAAATGCCCTACCACTGTATCATTCTGGCTCACCCAGAATTTATATTTATAAGTAAATTTCTTTTAAGAAAAACTATCTTGCATTACTAAAAAAACAAAAAGTATTTTTCCACAGAATAGGAAAGTCAAGTGTTTCTTTTCTCTAAATAATTTTATTTACTTAGATTCTTCATCAAAATCACCATGGATATAAATTAGACTCAGATGCTCTATGATCACGTAAATTAGATTATAGCAATCACAGTGCTATAATCAAATCAATATTTTTTCACAACTGATAAATTTTATTTTTGGTTTTTGGAGCACACCCAGCTGCACTCAGGAGTGAGTCCTGGCTCTGCACTTAGAAATCACTCCTGGGAGACCTGGGTGGTGGCGCTAGAGGTAAGGTGCTTGCCTTGCCTGCATTAGCCTAGGACAGACCTAGGTTCGATCCCCCGGCGTCCCATATGGTCCCCCAAGCCAGGAGCGATTTCTGAGCTCATAGCTAGGAGTAACCCCTGAGTGTCACTGGGTGTGGCCCAAAAACAAACAAAAAGAAAAGAAAAGAAAAGAAATCACTCCTGGCAGGCTCAGGGAACCATATGGGATATTAGGATAGAACCCTGGTCCAGCCTAGGTAGGCTGCATGCAAGGCAAATGTCGCACCACTGTGCTATCATCCCAGCTCCTATTTTTGCATTTTCTAAATAAAATTTTAGTACATATAGTCATGCTTATCCAAAATTATATAAACTTTAGTGTTGAATGTCATAAACATAGAGTATACTTGCAAGCTTATAAAAAGAAACATGTATGTGTTTGCAGAGACATGAAAAAATATAAAAGAGTACATAAAATAAACATTTATTCAAATTAACTTTGTACAGAAGCTAGGAGCTAGAAGGGAATCATAAAATAAAGTAGTAAATTTTGCTGCTCAAATAGTTTATGAATTTTAAAAGATGCTGATTTTCAAAACATCCATATTCACAGGTTTCACAGGTAAAAGCACTTTTATATTGCTTATTCTTTCCAGTAACATGCATATATGTATGTGTTTTGAGCTTTGTGATCATCTTTTATTTGAATTCTATGAAATTATTAAGTGAGGTCTCTAAATAAAACCATTTTAAGCCTTTCCCACGCTTAGTCTATCCTCTTTATATAAAGTAGTATATAACATTCTATGTTTATAATTAAAGATAAGCATTGTCTTTATTTTTAAATTTTGCTTTAATAGAAATAAATTAGTTTTAAAATGTGAATACAAAATTAGAAATCTTAGAAAGTCTGCAAGTACAAAGTATTTAAGTGAATTATATTTATAAAGAACATTATCTTTAAACAGCTACCTATTAACAATCCTCTGAGTATATTACTTGGCAGACATCTTTATAATACAAGAAGAGCCCTCTAAAGCTTTTGTTTTAATTGCTATAAATATTCTCAAGGTGTCCAGAATAAAAGGCAAGTAGTTAGGGCAGGTATTATCTTCTATTTAATTTTCTCTACTATTTTTTTAACTATTAAGATTGAGGTAATGATATCATTTTCTTAGGTTTTAAGATTTTAATCCATTAAAGAGAAATTTGCTTTTTACAATTAAGCAAACAAAACTGTAGGATAGTAGAAAAAACTCACTATAGAGGTGTTGTCAAAAGTTACTTCTGAACTGATGTCTACTCTAGACTGATTTCACCAAGACACAAGAGAAATGAGTATTGTATGTTAATACTGAAAGCTTCTTAACTCCACAAACTTCCCCTGTGATTCTCAGCACAGGGGCACAGTTCTGTTTCATTATTCAAGAAGTCAGGCTCATTAATTTTGAAAGACACTGCCAGACCTCCTCTCCCATACCCCTGGCCCCAAAAGAAATATTTTGCAGGAGTTAACTTAAAGTAATAGGGCAAAAGGTCAATCATGAGATCATGGGAAGAGCAGTAGGCCTTCAGCTCTGTAAGCTGATTTTTTTTTGCCTTCCCCCCACCCAAAAAAAAAAGTTAGCAGAAAAAGGGAGCTTGTAGTTTTTATGTATTCTTTTAGTTTCTCCTGTTCACATATTCAAAAGACTAACTTAAATAAAAGTTTGTCAAAGTTCATCAATTTTTTGTGGGAGAAAAAATTCAAATCTGCAGTTTTCTGCTATTTTATGATTATTAAATGTACATGTTAAAATTTTAGAAATTTTTACTATTACTAGATAGTTTTCCTTTATTTCTCTTCAACCTAAGTATATTTGTTGAGAAAAATAAATAACAGTTCTAAAAATAAGCTAACTTGCTTATTGGCACCTTGAGTAAATTGATCAAAGAACACCTAAAGATCAGTAAATAAACCAAAAACAAAAACAACTAACATGGTAGTTGGGTCTTTTGTTTCTTCTAAAATAAATCATTATGAAATATTCACTTGCTTTTAGGGAAGTAAATTTAACATTAATGTTCCAAACAAAAGCTAAAATAAGACTGCATTAAACTAAAAATTTATATAAAGAGAAAAAATGTACATCTAACAAAAATATGACCTACTGAATGGCCAAAGATATGTCTACAAAAGGTTACTACTATTGATTTTTTTTAAAACCTTATAAGACTTGGGACTAGAAAAATAGCACAATTGGTATGGTGCTTCCTTTGCATATGGTAAACTTGGGTTCTGGCTCTGTGCTCAGAATTTACTGCTGTCAGGGTCAGGGGACCAAATGAGATGCTGGGGATAGAACCCAGTTTGACCATAATCGAAACAAATGCCCTCCTTGCTGCGTGTAGCATTTTAAGATGTTTATAAAAGAGCCATAAAAGGGGCAGGAGAGTAGGCTCAGGGCAGACCTGAGCTCAATCCCCAGAGTCCGATATGGTCCCCGGAGCCAGGAGCAATTTCTGAGCTAATTGACAGAAGTAATCTCTAAGTGCCACCTGATGTGACCCCACCAAAAAAAGACCATAAAAATAGCCATCTATGGGATAACATGCTCGGTACGAGTTTGCCTTGCACGCTGCCAGTCCAGGTTCTATCTATGGCAGTCAGAATGGTCCCTTGAACCTGCCAAGAGTAATTTCTGAGCGCTGCCGGGTGTAGCTGCGCAGTTAGTACTAAGAAAAAAATTCACATTATATTGATTCCATCCCAAGTTTAGAATTGCATGTTGAAGGTCCAGGTTAGATCCCTTCCCAGAAGGTGATCCTGAGTTCAGAGCAAGTGCTCCCCAAATAAAACTCCGACTCTTAATGAACAATTTAAGTAACCATAGATATAATGCCTATTGGGCACCAGGGCTATATTTATTTTTAATCACAATTTTCATTTGCAACTAGAACTTAAAGACATGCTTTTACAATAAAAGCAGAAATTTAAAAGGTATCTTCTAAAACTATGAAATTGATAAAATTTTAGCCCATCACTTGGCTTTTAAAATTCTGATAACCTTCCCTCCAAAAAACAAAGCATTTCCTCTTTTTTTAGACAAGAGAGCATGCTGTCTTGTGAGATTGGGCACTGAAAACCAGACCACAAATTATTGCTGCATCTCCGATCCACACCCTTAGGAAATCCTGTAAGGTGGTGCTTGCTATCATTCTTGAACAAATATTTCACCTTTTGAAAATGCATTTGTCCCTGTTTTTCTTTTTTCACTTACCTGTTTTTCTGTCTTGTCTTCATGACTGCTGACTCTGAATTTACAGTACTCTGGATTTAGGTTACCTCAGAAAGAAAGCCATGAGCAGTGGTTATGAAAGCGAGCGTCTGCAGACAGCTTGAGCAATCCTTGCTCAGGCAGTTCATGCTAAATTCAGGTTGGCCTCTGAGTAGGAAGACTGACAAGTCAATGATGATGCCAGATCAGGCAGCTACACATTTCCACCATGTTCACAATGAAAACAGTGAAACATGTTGACTGCTGTTGGGTTTTCTTTAAATACAGAGTTTTGCTTTCAAAAAAAAAAGTTGAGAACTCTACAAAACACTTTGATTACAGACCGTCTTTTTTTAAAAGGGAAACTTTCTTATGTCAGGATAAATTAACAGGGAACCATTATTTGCTTCCCTTATAACACAATAGTATTTCATCTGAGAAGCACGTTCATCAAAGTGCAAACTCTGTATTTCTTTGAATACCTCAGTAAAGCATGCTACATTTCTGGGAATTGAAGGTGTGTCTATAAGTCATGTTTATTTGAACATGCATCCATTATCCATTTGTTCAATTTTGTACTTCTTGAGGCCCTAAGGATAAATCACAGATAAGATGTGCACTCTATGGGATTGAAGCAATAGTATAGCAGATGGGGCGTTTGTCATATGGCATGTGGTCTACCTGAGTTCAATCCCATATAATCCCCTGAGCATGGCCATCAGTGATTCCTTAGTGTAGAGCCAGGAGTATCTCCTGTACATTGCCAGGTGTGGCCCCCAAATAAAAGCAAACAAAAAAGACAACATTCTCTACCCCTAATATTTGGAGTAATAATTGGAGTTCTACACAGAATATTGTGAGCCTCCACATCACTAATCATCAGGGAGATGCAAATAAAAACAACTATGAGGTACCACCTCACACCATAGAGATTGGCACACATCACAAAGAATGAGAACAAGCAGTGTTGGCGGGGATATGGAGAGAAAGGAACTCTTATCCACTGCTGGTGGGAATGGCATCTAGTTCAACCTTTATGGAAAGCAATATGGAGATTCCTCCAAAAACTGGAAATCGAGCTCCCATACAATCCAGCTATACCACTCCTAGGAATATACTCGAGGACCACAAAAATACAATACAAAAATCCTTCCTTACACCTATATTCATTGCAGCACTATTTACCATAGTAAGACTCTGGAAACAACCAAGATACCCTTCAACAGATGAATGGCTAAAGAAACTGTGGTACATATATACAATGGAATATTATGCAGCTGTCAGGAGAGATGAAGTCATGAAATGTACCTATACATGGATGTACATGGAATCTATTATGCTGAGTGAAATAAGAGAGAGAGGAAAAAAACACAGAATGGTCTCACTCATCTATGGGTTTTAGAAAAATGAAAGACATTCTTGCAATAATTTTCAGACACAAAAGAGAGAAGGGCTGGAAGTTACATCTCATCTCATGAAGCTCACCACAAAGAGTGATGAGTACCGTTAGAAAAATAACTTCATTCTGAACAGTTCTAATAATGAGAATGTATGAGGGAAATAGAAAGCCTGTCTAGAGTACAGGTGGGGGTTGGGTGGGGAGGAGGGAGATTTGGGACACTGGTGATGGGAATGTTGCACTGGTGATGGTGATGTTCTTTACATGACTGAAACCGAAACACAATCGTGTATGTAACCAAGGTATTTAAATAAAATATAAAAAAATAAAAAAATATATTGTGAGCCTCAGATGGTGAAATAAACATTGGTGAAATAAGGTGAGGTGGGATAGGAGAAAAATTGATCAAAGGAGAAGAGATGCTGGGTGTGAGGCCACAGCAGTGCTCAGACATGTATGTCATCATGTGGTCTTAGGCTTCGAACTCAGTCCTCACACAGGCTAAGAATGTGCTATACTTGCTGGGCTATCTCCCCTAGACAGGAAGGGCAAGATTTAATAAGTGTTGTAGTAAAGGGCATTCGAGGGGCATTTTCCATGCATGGAAATACATTTCCAGTTGGGAACCTGGAATATTCAAAGATACATAGGCACAAAGAACAGTACATTCTAGGACTGTATCTAGTTGTGCCTAGAGATGTCATAAGGGATGAGACTGAGATATTAACAAGATTCGTCACAGGAAAAAATGGACAAGTATCTTCTTATGATGCTTAATTAAATACGTTAAAGATTACTTTAATAAAAAATTAATAAGCTTGTTAAAATAAATTTTTTCAATGGTGAGTTTCTAAATCGATGAAGTAGAAATAGAGTACCAAAAAAGAAATGCCTTTTGAAGAAACTATATCCACTTTATTTTCATGTATCAGAATGATTTAGAGCTATATAGTACTTGGCACAGAGTAGACATTGAGTAAATAGGTACTGATGGAAGTACTACCTTAAGTTTACTTTTGTCAAACAAGATAATCTTTGGCAAATACACTGGCTTTCTAGCTTATACTTGCTACAGTTCATTTCATAACTGGGTCCTCTTCTCTTTGGGTCCCCAAGAATTGTTTTTACTAAGTTTCTCTTAAGGTTCATTTTTTTTTTGTTTGGTTTTTGTACCACACCCAATGACACTCAGGAGTTACTCCTGGCTATGCACTCAAAAATCACTCCTGGTTTGGGGAACCATATGGGATGCCAGGGATCAAACCACAGTTCGTCCTAGGTTAGCAAGGGCAAGGCAGACGCTTTACCCTTTGCACCACCACTCCAGTCCCCAAGGATCATTTCTAAACTACTTTCTCTTATCTCACACTAAGCTGGAGATACTTGAGTTCAGCAGAGCATATGCAATGCAGTTGTAGGGCTCTGGGTTCAAACCCAGGCACTGAACAAAGAAAGGGGTGTGTGAAAGAGATTCTGGGAAATATGCCATGAACACAAGAGGAAGAGCATTTTGTGCTTTGCTGTTTGAGTATATGTGAAACATGGCTGAAAGTTGAATGGGGGTAAAACTGAGTCTAGATAGCCACTTTAAAATTTTACATGGGGGGCTGGAGTAGTGGTGAAAGTGGTAGGGCATTTGCCTTGCACACGCTAATCTAGGATGGATCTCGGTTTGATCCCCTGGCATCCCATATGTTTCCCCAAGCCAGGAGCAATTGCTGAGCACATAGCCAGGAATAACCCCTGAGCATCACCAAAAAAAAAAAATCTCATACCAAAATGACCATTTCTACCTATGGAAATATTTTCCTAGACTTACTGTTTCTCTCTTAACTTTTTTACAACCTCCTCCTGAATTCATTAGTTTCTGGCTGACATGTTAAAAATCATTCCTATCCTACCTTCTTCTGGTTCTCTTTAAAAACCCTCTTCCTGATACACCTTTGTTCTGAAACTATGCTGGTATGCTCTTTTCATCAAGATGGCTCAAGAGATGGTTCAAGATGGTTCCAGACTATGACCTGAATGAACCTTTAAAAACCATCAAATTAAAATCCCTTCTTCACAAAAAAGAAATGATAAACAGGAAAAGTCTAGCTTCTCTTGCCAAACCACACTTCGAGTGTGTAGAGGAAATGAATCTCTGTCACCTAAAACGACTCCTATCTCCCAGACCCCACATCTAGAGTCACCTCATTGTATCAAGTTGTCACTACTCCAACTGGCATGTTTTGGGATATCTAGGACTTGATGTAGGTATCACATGTTAAAACTGAACCCAATCCTTTTATTAAAGCCTTTCAACAAATAATTAGTATGGAGTCCTTTCACAATTTCATTATACCCTTCTTCTATTTTCTTCCACTTAAACAAGTATTTGTAGTTCCAACCACAGGTGTCTTTTGTCTTTTTATGAATAAATCTATCTTAATTCTTCTACAGAGTATTCTCTCCTTCTTTTGAATTCAAGGCAATTTTCATCTGAACCTGCATTTACTTTTTTTTTAAAATTAAGCTCTCAATTTATTATTTGAGTTATTTATATATGTCTTTTTCTTAGAAAATAACATTACATTTACATTATTAACAATAAGCAGAAGTTATATTGTACACAGGATAGAAATTCAAGCAATATTTTCATACTAAATAGACATGGTAATAGACTGACTGCTGGAATGAAAGGGTGGTGTTTTTTGGGGGGGATTGTTTGTTTTGCTGTTTTTGGGTTAAACCCGGCTATGAGGTTTTTTAGTTATTGCTGTTGTTGGGTTTTTGGGTTATTTTTTGTTTTTGTTTGGTTTTTGTTTTTTTGTTTTGTTTTGTTTTTGGGGGGGGGGAGGTCACACCAGCGGTGCTCGGGGATTACTCCTGGATCTGCACTCAGAAATAGGTCCTGCAGGCATTCGGGACCATACGGGATGCTGGGACTTGAACTACTGTCTGTCCTGGATTGAATGTGTGCAAGTCAAATGCCTAACCACTGTGCTATCTCTTGAGTTCAAAAGGGTGGTTTTAATAGAAGATAAATAAGGACTTCTCCTACACTCAAAATCTTGAAATATTTATAACTTCCATTATATTGAATAAGAAGAATAGAGCAAAGTTGTAGAAATCTTTGGTCTAATCAGTACTTGTGAATTAGATGATGAAGAAGAATCAGTTAATTCAACTATGGGAGATAAATTGTACCCAATGATCTGACAATCTCTAAAGTTCCATTCAGCTCTAAATTAATTTTTTCTCCAACTAATTTATCTTTTTGTTTTGTTTTGTTTTATTTTATTAGGTTTTGGGGGCCACAACTGGCAGTGCTCAGGGGTTACTCCTGGCTCTGAGCTTAGCAATCACTCCTAGTAGGCCAGGAAGATCATAAAGAATGCCAGGGATTGAACTTGGGTCAGCCATGTACAAGGCAAGCAACTTCCTTTTCATTGTGCTATTTCTCTAGCCCTCTTTTTTTTTAAATACTATATGTTGTAGGAATATATATTTCAAACCTCATCTATGAATATAGCCTCTGTCCTCATATATATTTCATTGCTCCCACCACTAAAATTCTAGAGCATTTACCACTAGCATTTACATTGTTTTGTCTGGTAATCACTATTTTTATCCCAGAGTTTTAACAGTCATTGTGTTCTGTTGACTTTGTTTCTTAATATTCCATTTCTATATATTCTTTATATATAAGTGAAACCAAGTCTTTAATTCTAAAACTATCTTCCATGTTGACAAGTACAATTTTGGACCTTGATTTACAATGTTTTCCTAGAACACACTGAAAATATCAGCAAATTAGTTTTTCTTTAGCCCTTCTCTTGAATGTATATATATGCATGTATATAAATCAGAATATATGTACGTATATGTATATCAGAACATATAAAATGTATGATCTAACTTACAAGTTTCTTGCCTACTTTGATGTTAGCCCTTAGTAACAAGGAATGATCATGTGGACATCCATTTCTAGATATTTCTACTCAACATTAACCTGTGCACATTAGATTAGAAGTATTTCTGCCCTATCTATTCTTGCTGGCCTAAACAGATCAAATATCAGATAGGGTAGAAAGCTGGTCAACTAGTTACTATCAAAACTGTGGATATTTGCACGTCTTGCCATTTCATTAAAAATTAAATCATGGTAACCACAGAGCCCTGTTTGGCTGTGGAAGCCTAGTAGGTCATCAGTTTATACTGCATCCTCCAGACAAGTGGCAGGTGGAGCAGTTCTAACCCCTGTTAATGCCATGAGCTGCAGGCCCTGGGCAGGAGATGAGAGTTTATGGAGTTTTGTTGTTTTTTTTTTAATACACCAGGCCATATGCTGCCAGGCTCTCATGCAAATAGATGAAATTACAAATAATAAAAAAGAACCAACTGTTTTAGCGGTTGGCTATTTTCTCTCACCACTGCCATCGATGTAAGAGGCCAGTTAATGAAAGAGGAGTCTTGGACTCCCGGCGATATCAACCTAAAGGGAAAGATACTTCAAAATCCAAGCTTCATTCAAGCCATGTTAAACCCCTGCCCTAGGGTAACTCCGCGCCAGTGACTATTTGGCTGAGAAGCAGGGGAGCCTGGCCTTCCAGCTGGCCTAGAGATTGGGCAAGCGTCTCTAATGCTCCCTGCAGCTGAGCCCCATTGTCCACTGATGTGAGAAGAGAGAAAAGGTTAAGTTTCATTTAGGTTGGGTTAAGTTGGGGCTTGTGGATTTATCAGATTCTTAGATACTTAGAATAAGCAGCTTTAGAAACTGAAAAGATTAGTCACTGCAATTTTCTGTTTTAAAATTACAAAAAAATCATCATTTGTGTTCTGCTTGGAAATTCCAAACTTTTTAGTATCAGAGACTATAAGACATAATCTCCAAGCTGATCCCAGACTCTTGGTATAAAATGCTTACATTTAAATTTTCAGTGTTGCTAAACTTTTGCATAATTTCTGCTATTTCTAGATTCATAATTATTACCAAGTTTTCAATCTGTACAAATGGAAAATTTCACACCCTTGATATTATTCACACATTTACTTTCCATTTCCAGGCAGTAAACCCCTCTCCAAAACTGAAGTAGGCTGATTCTAAATTCATTTTTATATGTGCATGTTTAAAATAATTCCATTTTAGGATTGTTGTGGCAACATTCATTTGCACCTCTATTGGGCCACTCTGAATTCATAATATTCACCCTTTAAAAAAGACAATTCAAAACCATTTATATTCATTTAAGATGTAATGTGTTGCAGTTCAAGAAGTGTCAAAATATAAGCACCATGTAAATGTGTATCCATGCATGTTCATTAGAAGAAGTTTGATGAGAGGCTCTTTCTCAACCCTTTCTCTGCAGCAAGGACATAGTGAGGCAGCTTTTACCTTTAGTGACGAAGAAACAACAGCTATGAGCTTTTAAGTGCAAATTATTTTCCTTGAGATTTCCTTGTCATGTCACTAAAAGCTATGTTCTTCAGGGTGTCTTTGGACTTGCTTTTATGTTCTAATTAAATTGCAAATTAAATTAACATGATGAAACACATAGGAGCATACTCTATAGCCAGGAATGACTCCCAGATCCACCGCCAGGGAGCAAAGCATAAGAAGGGTGCATGTTTCATAAGAGAAAGGTTTGTCTCCACAAACTGGAACAGACAAGCTCTATCAAAATTTAACAGCAAACAGCTACTAGTTCACAGATGAAATTAACATTGTTATAAGAGGGCAAGACAGATTCTGTCAATGATATTCATGTTTCTGTATTCCAAATCAATTTGAATCTGTGTTTCTTGTTTGAAACGGTTTATTTCACTGTAAAGCAAGGGTTCACTGAATAATGTCTTACAAAGAAAAACTTACCTTTCTAACAAATTTAAAAATGAGAACATAGCACTCATATTGACCATAACAGGAAAGTAAGTTGAAGCGAGAAATAATTGAACTAGCTAAGGAAGAATAAATGACATGATTTTTGAACATTTTCATGTTATGAGAAGTGATGCATGGAGAAACAGATGATATTCTATTATCTCGGTAGGAAATTTCAAGATGTATAGCTTTTCACAATGAATTCTAAACTTACAGTTCACATTTTTATGGTGATAAAAATTCTTCTCTTACATAAAAGTACATGCCTGAAATAAGCATGATTATTTATATGAGGTATAAGAAAAAATACCTGGGCATTATTATGTGCACAGTGCAATAGCTAAGCATAATCTTTAAAGACAAAAAGAAATGGGGAAAATAGTAAACAATCAAAGAAAAAAATCTTTAATTAAAAAACAATCAAGCGGGACTGGAGAAAAAGCAAAATGGTAGAGCGTATGCCTTGCATGTAACCAACCCAGAACAGACCTGGGTTCAATTTCTGGCATCCCAAGTACCCCCAAGCCTGCCAGGAGCGATTTCTGAGTGCAGAGCCAGGAGTAAGCCCTGAGCTCCTCTGTTTTGTGTGTAGCCCAAAAACAAAAGCAAAAACAAAAATTAAGCACAATGATTGAAATATAGTTGTTAACAGTTATAATAGTTGGGTTACATGCCGGGCAAGGGTTAAATACCTAGAACCACATGGATTTTCAAGTATGGAGAAGTGCGGCTCCGAAAATCCCAAGTACCACTAGGTCCAGCCCTGGATTCCCACACTGCTGTTAGAGTGACCTTGGCAATACATGCCCCAAGCAGCATCACATCTTCAGTCCCCTGCATTGAACCACTGTCCTGGCAGGCAATCACTGTTGGGGCCTTGTGTCTCCTGAGCACTCCTTGAGAGAACAAAACCACGGGGCCCGGAGAGATAGCACAGTGGTGTTTGCCTTGCAAGCAGCTGATCCAGGACCAAAGGTGGTTGGTTCGAATCCCGGTGTCCCATGTGGTCCCCATGCCTGCCAGGAACTATTTCTGAGCAGACAACCAGGAGTAACTCCTGAGAACTGCCGGGTGTGGCCCAAAAACCAAAAAAAAAAAAAAAAAGAAAGGACAAAACCAAATCAAACTAAACCACCAAAACAAAAACCTCCCAGATAATGTTAAAAGGCCATAAATAAGTAAGTAAATAAACAAATAAGATTCTCTTATATAAGATACAAATGTTTAATCATATACCCCAGTGATTAAGTTAAATAGTAGTTTCAACCCAAGCCTGACCCACCAAAGTTTTATTCCAAAAAACAGAAAGAGATTCTATGCTGAACATAACTCCCAATTCATTCATTCACATATTTGTTCAACTTATGTTAAATAGGCACTCTGGTACTTACCAGCTACTCAGTTTTTTAGACCTTGAACAACTATTTGTAATCAAGCAAGTCTCTAGTCTTATGCAGAGATAAAGTCTAAACAGGAAAAGAAACAAATAAAATCTTCAGGGGATGTAATAAAAGCTAAAAAGAAAATGAAATGGTAATTAGTCCCGTATGACTAGCTATATTTAAAGTATATAATTTACTAATCATATACTCAAAAACATGCATATAGGCCATACCTTTTATTGTTTGTTTGTTTTTGTTTTGGGGCCACACCTGGTGGCCCTGAGGGTTTACTCCTGACTTGCACTCAGAAATTACTCCTGGCAGGCTCAGGGGACTATATGGGATACTGGGGATCAAACCTGGGTCAGCTATATACAAGGCAAATGCATTATCTGGTGTTCTATTACTCTGGCCCCAGAGGGCAGATCTTTCTATAACTAAAAATAGTCATCAATCTCCTTCAATGTTATTTCCTCATATTACACAACAAAACCAAAGTTCAAATGGATTAAATAGCTAAACTAATTTCTATAACTGAACAATTAAACTTTAGAGTTAGAGTAAACAAAAAAGGCTTATTGGTATACATTAATTCACTAATTATTTAATATCTGCATGGCATGCATCAAATGGCATAACTAAATCTGATCATCAGTCTAGTTACAACAGAAGAAATAATGCAAGTGAAGATCTTCTTTGAATTAGACTGTTTCATGATATATGTCTGAATATGTGACATTAAGTTTCTAGATTTATTAATTTTTGATTTTTCTTCCTAGGATAATTTGAGATTGTATTTCTTGGGTACTAATATTAAAAAAAGTTCACAAAAGGATTCTGTTGAACTTTATAAGAAAGATTAACATTAAAAATTAAAATACTTAAAGCTGGATCAGATATTTAGCATATTTAATAACAAAAGTAAAAAAGAGAGGAAAAAATCCATCATGTATCTATTAAGAATTTATTTTGTGACTTTTCTGCGTGAGGCAGCAAGAGGATGCCATTGAACATAATCTCTCCAGGGCCCAAACCCGTTAAGCTGAACCACCCAATAAGGTGAAGCCAGAGGAGCTCAGCCTTCTGCTTCACTCCATGGCTGCACACATCTTCTAACCCATGAACCACACCATAGCATATAGTAAAAACCACACTACATGTATGGCAATGGGGAAAAAATGCAGGACAACCCCACATATAGAGAATGAAAATAGCAGCTCTGATGACCTGAAACGTACCAACCAGCTAGGTATCCTCTCAGATAAAGTGTTTCAAGTAGAAATATGGAGGATGCTTAGAGAATTCAAAGAAAGTATGAATTGAGCTGAACAGACCACAAAGATAGAACTCAGAAAACTTCAAACTGAAATAAGCTGAAAAACTGGGTAGATGAAATGAAAACCTCAATGGAAAGCCTCTCCAACAGACTAATAGCAGCTGAAGACGGGCTCAGTGAGCTGGAGGAAGAAATACAAACCAACTCTATACAGCAGAAGAGATTGGAAAAGAACTTAAAGCAAATGATCAGACAATAGGTAAACTACTCAAAAAACGTGAGCAGATGGAAATAGAAGTCTTTGATAAGCTCAACAGAAACAACTTTGGAGTCACAGAGACCCAGTAAGAGAATAATAATGAGAGTTGAAGGAAGAGGAAGAGGAGAAAGGAGAGGAAGAAGAGTAAGAAGAAGAGGAGTAGAAAGAGAAAAAATAAGAGGAGGAGGAAGAGGATTTAGAGAAAGAAGAGTAAGACGAAGAGGAGGAGGAATAAGATAAAGGAGAAAAGGAGAAAAAGGAAGAAGTAGAAGAAAAAGAAGACAAAGGGGGCCGGGCGGTGCACTGGAGGTAAGGTGCCAGCCTTGCCTGCGCTAGCCTAGGACGGACTGTGGTTCGATCCCCCGGTTTCCCATATGGTCCCCCAAGCCAGGAGCGACTTCTGAGCGCATAGTCAAAAGTAACCCCTGAGCGTCACTGGGTGTGGCCCAAAAACCAAAAAAAAAAAAAAAAAGACAAAAGAAAAGAGAAAGAGGAGGAGGCTAGGAATGTGGTTTAATTTGTAGAGCAGATGACTTACAGGTGTCAATGCCTAGATTTTATCCCAGATGATTTTGTGCTCATGCTTTAATAGTCTCACAACTTGTATGATTTTGTATATATCTGTATGTATAAAAATATGTGATATACTTATGCATGCTCACATCTAATAAAGCAACTATAAAATAAAAAAGTATTTCTTATTTTAAAAAAAATTAAATTAAAAAAGAATATATTTTCTTTTGGAGGACCACATCTTGCAGTGCTCCATATCCTAATTTAATTCTCAAATATATACTAGTGGCATAAGTAGAATGGACATTATTATAAATCTTTAAGAAAATAAACTGAGAGGCTGGAATGACAGTGGGCATGTGGCAGACCGGGGTTCAATCATCATCATCCCATATGGTTTCCCTGAGCACCACCAGGAATAATTCCTAAGTGCAGAACCAAGAATAACCCCTGAATACTGCTGGTTGTGGTCCCCCAAAATAATAATCATAAAATGAAACTTAGGATAGGTAAGTTACTTGCCCAAGGTCAAATAGCTAAAAATTATCAAGAATCACTTAAAGTCAAATTTCTGACTGTAATCTTGACTAGAACACTTATCCCCTCAAATATGATTTACAGACTTTCTGGAACTCTAACATGGTTCTAACATTTAAGGCAGAAAAAGGGATAAGCTATCTTTTAGCAGTTCTAGTATAAATGTGCATACACAAATGTGTGCCCACACACATGCATAATCATGTGCACACACATATTGACTGAAGAATAAAAGATGCAATCCCTGACAGCATATCATTCAAACATGTTTCCTCTTCAAATACCACACTGATAACTTCTTAAACATAAAAGTATTAATCGTTTGCAGTGCTGAATCACTGTCTGACTAAATTGTCTTCTTGCTTTCCAAGGGCACATTAAAAGAAACACAAAACATGTGTATATGAATCATTTTAGCAGACTAATTTCTTCCCACCATGAACTTAAATGCAGTATATTTAAACTATAATGGACAGAGGCAGCATGAGCTAAAGAACTGCCCCAGGCTTCAAAATGGTTTCATCAACTAGAACATTTGTCCCACCAGGGTAAAGAAATGCACGTAGAAAGATCAATGATTCCATCATTTTGTGGCCAACACTGCTGTTATGTGTGCCCAGCTCAGTAGAACAGTCCTAACTGCAGATGAGCTAGCCATTGGGATTGCCAATTGCTCTCTTGGAGACTTGCAAATAAAGCTTTAAAATAGACCATTACATCAGGTGATTTGGAAGCATTATGCGATCACAACTTCTAGAACAAGCATAGATAATTAATAAAGCTGACAAGCCCATTATTTTTACACTCAAGTGAATCACATTAAATTAACAGACAGAGGCCACATGATGGGTGACATTTTTCCTACTGATAATCATTTCTGTGTTGCCACTTTTGCTACTGCATTTTCTTTCTCACAAAAATGATGGACTCCAACATCAAGTCACTATGTCACCATTCTCTCAGCCCCCGTTTATTTTTTTTGTTTTGATTGATCTTTAAAAAAAAAACTGGGGAAACTATTCTGAGTCATTCTCACTGGTAGGGTATTAACCTGGCAGGAAAGTGTTAGCCAGAAGAACTGACATTTTTGAATACCCATTATAGATAGATAGAAAAGAACTATAATTAGAAAAAGTATGAATTCTATTTTCAGAAATGCTATTTTTTCATATTAATGACTTAGCACATAAAATGTAGCACTTCTTTGGAGCCAGAGACATAGTACATGTAGGTAAGTTACTTGCACTGGATGCAGCCAACCTCACACCACATGAAGTTCCTGAGCACTGCCAGGGGTTATCCTTGTGCACAAAGTCCAGAGTAAGCCCTGAGTACCACTGGTTGTGGCCCCAACCTCTTCCTCTCCAGATGTAATGCTTCTTTAAAGAAGGAAATATTCTTCCCATAGATTATCTTTCTAATTACATGATATGTTATTTCTTAAATGTTCAGTTTTTGTTTGTTGGGGTTTTTTTGTGTTTTGTGTTTTGGTTTTTTTCATATCTTTATTTAAACACCTTGATTACAAACATGATTATGGTTGGGTGCCAGTCATGTAAAGAACATCCCCCTTCACCAGTAAAACATTCCCATTACCAATGTCCCACATCTCCCTCCTCCCCACCCCACCCCCGCTTGCACTCTAGTCAGGCTTTCTATTTCCCTCATACATTCTCATTGTTAGGATGCTTCTCAATGTAGTTATTTCTCTAACTAAACTCACCACTGTGGTAAGCTTCATGTCATGAGCTGGAACTTCCAGCCCTCCTCTGTTTTGTCTCTTTGTCTTTTGTCTTGTTTTTTTTTCCTTTTTTCATTTTCTTTTCTTTATTTCAAACAGAACCACATAAATTGAATCATCTTGTTCTACCTCATAAATTGAGGGGTTGGGGGGAATGGATGGTACCAGAATCAAACAGTCGTATAAACATTGAGTAGAAATAAAAAATGATCAGACTTAAATATCAAACCCAAAGGCAATGACAACAGAATCGATACCAAATCTTCAACAAGCTATACACAGAGGGAACCAGTTATACTTGCATTCTGGGGGCAACGGAAGGGGATTCTGGGAATAGGGTTGGAGGAAGGACACCAGTGGTGGGAATATCCCTGATTCAATGTCACTATGTACTTTAAATATTACTGTGAAAGACTTGTAATTCACTTTGATCACAATAAAAATTATTAAAAAAAAAAAAGAAAGGAAACAATCTCAGAATTTCTAGTAAGAGAATAATACAGATTGTGTACTTAGTGTATCTTTCATTGTTGGGGTCATTATTTAAAACTGATTGCTAAAGTTCACTAACCATAAGCATTATGACTAATGCAGAAAAAATGAAACCCATTTCAGCTATGCACAATGGAAAATGTATATTTAAATGTTTGCTGCTTTCTGACTCTGTGGAAGCAATTATAAAGCAATACTGATGATGTTTGAAACTAAAGGAAGTATTTCAATATATGCATATAAAGTTGTATCTTATATGTACATGACCCTTTTTACCTTTTTTCTTTCTTGCTTCCTTCCACCCACCCATCCATTCTTCAATTTTGTTTTTACCTAAAACAAGCTGTTAGCAATTGATTTCCTTGTGAATTTATCAAGAATGTCTCCAAATGGCTTTCATGAGAAAAATTTACAGTTTACATTGAAATAGTGAAAATTTGTCATGAGAGAAATGTTCACCTACCATATAACACAATTTTAAAGTAAATTTAACTCTGGGATTCAAGTCTTGTGTTAAGGACTCTGGACGCTCACTAATATTTAAAACAACTATTGGGCCCAGAGAGATATTGCAGAGGGTTAGGTGCTTATCTTTCATGCAGCCAACCCAAGTTGAATACCCATCGTCTCTATGGTCCCCCCAAACCATAGGAATACTTCTGAGGAGTCTGAACACCACCAGGTGTGTCTCCCCCCCCCAAAAAAAAACAAATCCCCAAATAAAAAATCCACTACTAATTTATTTAATAAGGGAACATTTCTGAAGATGTGTAAAAATGTATAATCAAATAAAGCATTTATATCACTCACACAAAAAATTATACTTGAAAATACCATTCCAGAGGCTGGCGAAATAGCAGGAGGTAAGGCGTTTGCCTTGCAAGCAGAAGGCCGGTGGTTCAAATCCCAGCATCCCATATGGTTCCCCAAGTCTGCCAGGATCGATTTCTGAGCGTAGAGCCAGGAGTAACCCCTGAATGCTGCCGGGTGTAACCCAAAACAAAATTAAAAGAGGGAAAGAAAGAAAGAAAGAAAGAAAGAAAGAAAGAAAGAAAGAAAGAAAGAAAGAAAGAAAGAAAGAAAGAAAGAAAGAAAGAAAGAAAGAAAGA
>PVKC010015031.1:0-21747 GCA_004027635.1 Crocidura indochinensis | reverse complement strand
AACAACCTTTGATGATAGCTTAGATAGCTTCCCTGGTTCAGAGGTAAAAGCTACTTTTATGATTTAGAGTGTTGGGTTCTTTTATTGACAACTTTGCATTACGCAAAGTAGAGAGGGAAAAGTCCAGCTTATTGGCTATGGTATTTATACTTAGTAAGTGCTACTTTATTTTTTTTAAACTAAAATATATAATTAACTATAATCTACAATAATATGGATTAATTGAACATTCCAAACTTTCTTTTATTAATTCACTCTATGATTTCTTAAAGATGAGCTTCAAATACACGATGGGAGCTATTTGATTTACAGTTTTTTTAATTAAACTGGATGTTCTCTCCCTAAAACACTTATCTTAAGATTCTTTATTAGAACATTTTTCCTGCTGTGTACTTTTGTAGCATTCTATCTCAGTCAAGATCTCTGATTTGCAAAGTTTAATTATTCCACCACATAAAACATGTCTTCAGTGATGGATAAAACTATTCTGTTTCTCAGAGCTGAGAGATAGTACAGCAGTTAGGATGCTGGCCTGGCATACAGTGGACCCAGACCTGATCTTCAGTATCACATATGATCTCCTGAATCCTGTTAGGAGTGATTGCTGAGCACAAAGACAGCTATTCCAATTCCCCGCCAAACAAAGTTAAAATGAAAAAAGAAATAATAAAAAGCCACTTTTCGTTCCAAGTGGAAACTTCGTAGTATATACATGAAGAAATGGCTTCCGGATGAGTTCTATATTTAACAATTGTTATCTTTCAGACTTTAAAAAATGTTATCTTTCAAAAGAGGGGTCTCCTAGCAGTACTCAGGGACCAACGGGATCACATATTGTGGTGCTTGTCATGTAGTTCAGGAATAAAACCAGAGCCTCAATGCTACATTCACCCCTTCTGGGGGTCTCTCCTTGGTCCCTCTGACTTTTTTCATTGGGTGGTTAGTATTTTGGAGGATGTCACTGACATTACACAATATAAGAACTCTTGCTAAAACTAAACATAGGTAAAATAAATTATTTTACATTCAATAGAGCTTTCAAATAAATCTTCAGGATTCTTCTGTACAATGTAAGGATTCTTTTCCAAATCCATTAATCACTTTTTAATGTTTGGGTTTTACAAGTCTGGGATTTAATCCATCGAGTGCTCTGAAATCAGGTTGAACCTTCTTTATTTGCTACCCTGAGGGTTGGTCTTTTGGCTTCATAGTTGCAGTGTTATCACATGTGATGGCCAAGACTTGCACTGTTAGTGAAGGCACACAAGTAATGTGTGGGATCTGGAGCTTGAAGGGATCTCACACTTGTTCTTTCCACTTTGGGGCTATGGCATTCACATATCTTGTTAATCTTAGTTTCTCACCATCACTCACCTTTTAGGGGGCAGCATGAAAATTGCTTGCAGTGCCAGGACTCTCTGACAACAGAGAGGCCAGGACCATATGCTGAGCACATGTGAGACACCAGGGATTTGAACCTTTGTTCATATGCTTGCAAGGTATGTTATCTTAAGTCTCCATACTATTTTCTTGATCATAACTTAAAGAACAAAAGATAAAATATAGAGATAGTATTGTGGGTAAGGTATTTCCTTGTACATATTTAGCCTTGAGTACAGTCTCAGGTATCACATAGAGTCTGTGAGTCCCACCAGAAGTTATCCCTAAGCACAGAACCAGTGTGAGTTCCATGAGTCACTGTGACCCAACAACCCCTTTATCCATCTCCTCAAAATAATAAAAAACCAAGACCTGATTACTCCAATAATACTCTGGTTTTGACAGGGGTGATGATTAATATCAAAAATACTTTAATAGGTCAAATTTAAATGAATTAAAGACCTTGATATCAGACCCGAAACCATAAGGCATATAGAACATGTAGGTATATCACTCCATGAGATTGAAACTACGGGCATTTTTCAGGAGGAAACAGCACTCTCCAAACAAGTAAAAGCAGAGATAAACAGATGGGACTATATTAAGCTGAGAAGCTTCTGCACCTTAAGGAAATAGTGCCTAGTATACAAAATCCACCCACAGAATGGGAGAAACTATTCACCCAATACAAGGGGTGAATAGACAAGGGGCTAATATCTAAGATATACAAGGTACTGATGGAACTTAACAAGAAAAAACATCTAACCCCATCAAAAAATGTGGAGAAGAAATGAGCAGACAATTTCTCAAAGAAGAAACACAAATGGCCAAAAGGCACATGAAAAAATGTTCCACTTCACTAATAATGAGAGAGATGCAAATCAAAACAACAATGAGGTAGCATGTCACACCACAGAGAATGGCACACATCATCAAGAACAAGAACAACCAGTGCTAGCTGGGATGTGGGGAGTAAGAATCTCTCATTCACTGCTGGTTGGAATACAATTAGTCCAGCATTTATGAAAGACAATATAGAGATTCCTCAAAAACTGAAAATTGAGCTCCCAAATGATCCAGCTATACCACTCCTAGGAATATACCCTAGGAACACAAAGATGCAATTCAGAAATCCCTTCCTCACACCTATATTCATCGCAGCACTTTTTTTTTTTTTTTTGGTTTTTGGGCCACACCCAGTGACGCTCAGGGATTACTCCTAGCTATGCATGCGCTCAGGAGTTGCTCCTGGCTTGGGGGACCATATGGGGAACTGGGGGATCGAACCGTGGTCCATCCTAGGCTAGCGAAGGCAAGGCAGGCACCTTACCTCCAGCACCACCACCCGGCCCCCCATCACAGCACTTTTTACAAACTCTGGAAACAACCAAGATGCCCTTCATGAGATGAATGGCTAAAGAAACTGTGGTACTTATACACAATGGAATATTTTGCAGCCATCAGGAGAGATTGAGTCATGAAATTTTCCTATACATGGATGGACATAAAAACTATGCTAAGTGAAATAAGCCAGAGGGAGAGTGGTAGATACAGAATAATTTCACTGAGCTATGGGTTTTAAGAAAAATAAAAGACATTATTGTAATAATGCCCAGAGATGAGGGCCAGAAGCACTGGCTCACAGTATGAAACTCACCCCAAGAATGGTGAGTGCAGTTAGAAAAATAACTACACTAACAACAACCATGACAATGTTAATGAGTGAGAGAAGTAAAATGCCTGTCTAGAATACAGGCAGGGCTTGGGGGAGGAGGGAGATTGGGGGCAATTATTGTGGTAATTTTGCACTAGTGAAGTGGGGGTGTTCTTTATATGACTGAAACCCAACTACAATCATGTTTGTAATTAAAAAATAATTGATGAGCTATCTAGTGTGTTTCAACTGTTTTTCTTATCAATAATGGTTTTGTGAACATTCATGCTCAAGTTTGTTTGAACATGCTTTTTAATCCCTATATTTTGCTTTAACAAAGTGCCAAATATTGTGCATGTTATAAATGATTTACTATTTATCTTTTCCTAAAGATACCTTTTTATAAACATGCTTCTATATATAAGAACATTTTCTGCTCATTACTTTTAATTTTATTTTAAATACATAACTATTAATAATTGGCTTCTTAGAAGTTTAATTCTGAAACAAAGGGCATACATTTTAATATGTGTACAATTTTATGTTAATATATTTCTGTGTTTTCTATCAGAACTGAGGTACCAAGTAGAGAGGTAGAGGAGAACTTTTTTGGGAGAAAAGGAAGAACTAGACTAACTAACAGTAATGATCTTGGGCACTTTGGTTATTGCCCAAGTAAAGCAATAACTTTGTACACAAAAAATATAAATGTTTGCAATATTGTAAGATTTTACCTAAACTACATTGAAAGTTTAAAAAAATAAAGAAGTTGGAAAGGTAGTACTGACTTAAGGCTCTTGCCTTGTCCACAGCAAACCCAGTTCAATCCTCAGAATGTATTTGGTTCCCCAAGCACTACCAGATTTCAGGAAACATCAGCTTTATTAAGGTCCCAGCCACCATGCGTGGCTTCTAAGCTTAAACCTTTTAAGCAGGCTCCATAAGCCACCCTGAATTTAAACCTGTTTCTTATCCCTACATGCTGCCAACTCTTCCAGTGGCCTCTTGCAGACCCTTTTATCCCCCTGAGGCAACCCTTTTGTTACCTTCCATATACTCCTCCCAGAAGTGGGCTGGTCTGACCAACAGGTAAAATTAGCATTTTTGCCCCGGGAGGGGATGACACCTGAGCACCAACCAGGTGTGGCCTCAAAATCAAAATCAAATAAAAAAAAAGAATACTTGGTGTGGGAGCCAGAGCAATAGTACAGCAGGTAAGGTATTTATCTTGCACTTAGTTTACCAGGGTTAAATCCTGAGTATCTTATATGATTCCATATAAGATATATACTGCCAGAAGTAATTTCTGAGTGTTTAGTTAGGAGTAACTCCTGAGATCACTGACAATGGCATAAAAACCAAACAAAAAATAATAAAAATAAAAAACAAAAATAAAATTAATATTACTTTAATAAAGAGGTGGAGTAGGGATAAAAGCCAGCAAGTCAGGTGTGCTTAAAATCTGGACACAGCCTCGCTTTGATTTTTTTGGTTTTGGGGCCACACCTGATGATGCTCAGGGGTTAATCCTGGCTATGCACTCAGAAATCAGAAATCGCTCCTCGCTTGGGAGACCATTTGGGACTCAGGGGAATTGAACCACAGTCCGCCCTAGGCTAACACGTGCAAGACCTCTTGCACCACCACTCCAGTCCTAGCCTCGCTTTGATTTTTTTAATTAATTAATTAATTTAGTTTGGGAGCCTCACTCATGATGCACAGGGGTTCTCATAAGCATCAGGAGCTACTCCTGATGATGGACAAGGGATCATATGGGATGTCTAGGATAAAACTTGGGTTTGCAGCTTGCAAGGCAAATACTCTACCTACTATACCACCTCTCCAACACTTATATTTCTTTTTTTTTTCTGCCTTTTGTTCAGCTTTGAGGCCACACCCAGCTCAGGGGTTACTCCTGGCTCTGAGCTCAGGAGTCATTCCTGGGAGTAATAGAGGGACCATATAGGATGCTGGAGATTGAACTCAGGTCCACCGCATGCAAGGCAAATGGCCTTGTTCACTGTGCTATATTGCTCAAATGGCACTAAGACATTTGAGAAGTTGCAGCCTACAAACATGAGCAACGAAACAAAACCCCAGTATTCTTCAGAGTTGAAAAGGTAGGAATCAATCTAAGGCAGCTTCTGTTCTCAAACAATGGCAAATGAAGCAGCAGAAAGAGATTGGTAGGCTGAGAAGTGAAGGATCTGAGCTAATGTAAAACAAAACCGCAGAGATGGAAAAGGATGAAATTAGTCCAAGAAATGTGTTTTTCTAACCTGGAGAAGAGAAAACTGGGAAGGCTTCCTTCTTCCCAAGGAAGGCTGGGACAGGTCCTTTACATCTCTCTTGGTGCTTCTCATTCACAAGCTTCTGTCTTATTTTGCTGCCATTTAAGCATCCAGGGAGAGTAAGATTCTTCCTTTCTCCCTGCCTGACCTTGAAAGTAAATGCAGAGCTTTATTTGAGAGAGCTTTCACTTTCATAAACTTTATACAATTTCTCCAAAATCAGAGGAAATCTGATGATGGGAGTAGGGGCAATCTTTTCAAGAAAAAAATTCTTCCTGCAATCAAGACAGGATACATTTAAAGTCATTTCTCCTGGAATCTGGACTGCTATATTAGTGCCTAAACCTTCTTGCTTTATGGGTTTCTCGCTGGGTCTCTTATGTCCAGCAATTTAGGAATTAGGGGAAAAACATATGATGCCATATAACTGCACTGCCCTTCATTCCAACTACATAGGTCTCAAGATTTTTAACTGAATATTCTTCAAGGAGATGCATTTTCAGAAGAAAATCTTTAATTTTTCCTTTTAGTGGGGATCGAAGAGACCTCCCAAGCAGTTGCTAAGCAATTGCCAGTTTATTTAACTAGTAATACTCAGACCCAGCAGTGCTGAGAAGCTACCAGGATCACTTAAGTGTTGCCCAGAATACCACATGGTACTAGAAATCAAATCTACAGTCTCCATGTAGTATATTCCTGCCCCCAACCCTTTCATTTTGACTGCTCAGTTCAATCACCCTTTGATCTTCCCTTTGGGGATCTCTAACACCCCTGCATGCTTTACTGCTTAAAATTGAGTTAGAGGGAATTTCAGGGAGTCAATAAAAAATAACAAGAGGGTCCTAAGATGTTTAATAGTGCTGTTTTCAGAAACTGTGAACAAGGGCATTATTATGAGCACTTAATTATGTCTATGAATACATTACAAACTCCTTTATTGCTAAACTGTAATAACTGAAAACTGACTTACAATAAAATTTTTAGATGAAGTTCATTCCCTGAAGATGAGATTTTAAAATCAGCCAAACAATGGCATCCCCCATCCCAACCCTCGCCCCTGTGTTGACTCCTCCAAATTGCCACTCAGATCCATTAGTATATGAGGACTGTTCCTGTAACAAGTGGCATGACAGTCCCTTGCCTGACATCTCAGCGTTAAGGTCCTGGTTATGTAATAGTCCAGGGTAATGCCAACTACTTCAAGGAGGCTTGAGATTCTTAAAAGCAATTTTTTAATAACAAATTAATGTCACCTGCCTTAACTGCAAACATTGATACGTGTCATGAAGGACGTTTTGTATTAGACCCATTGATGAGCAGTTATATCCATCTATGTGTTCTACTGTCTTCACAGTTGAATGCTAATATAGCATCTTTGCTAATGCCTGGAGACCTGGGATCTACTGTTGTATAGATCAAACTTTAATTATTAGAAAGTATAAAATAAACATTAAAAACATTTTATTTCAATGAATTATGCTCTTTATAAGACTATACCTTTTCTTCTTGTTTTTTTTCACCTGAACTTTGATTGAAATTTCCCAATTTATTTGATCTGACAAGAGAAAGGATGTGGGGATCCTATTCTACATTATGCAAATATGCTCACTGTGTGTATAACATCTTAGAAAAAGGATTTGTAAAATAAAAAGGGGGGGTTTGTAATAGTTGGGAGTGGAAGGAGTGTAGATTTTTGTAAGAGACTTAAAAGAGGGAAATCTACGGAAATTGATTTTCCTGTCTTTGTGTCTTTTACATATTTTAAATGATTATGCATTACCTTTTGTTTGTATTCATGATTTTTAACATACTTTTAAACCACACATTCATTTCTATGGCTTTTGGAACTTAGTCTTTCTTCACTAATCCTTTAGTTCTTTTTGTAAGGGCCTGAGTTAGATAATGAGATCAATGGAGATTCCAAAGGACTGTTATGGGCATGACCCAGTTTCACTGGGTGAATCAGAGCTAACTTGGGTAGGTCCAGTGTGGTGGCAATGCAGGGTACAGTGTATTATCAGTAATGGCTGTCGTGATTATTAAGGGTTGTCTTTTAATGAGTAAACAAATGATACTCTAGAATTCCTCCACACAAACCCAGATGGCTTCAAATGTTGTGAAAGGCAGCAAAAGGGAAATACAGACAGAAAGCAAGACAATTTCAGTAGAAAAAAACTTAGTGTTGTTTTCAATAGAAACTAAGCATCAGAAGGGACCTCTTTTTTGGGTCAGAGAAATTTAACTGGGAATCCTGCCAAAGCCTGGACTGGAATCAAGAGTTCGGCAGCATCGCTGCTCTGGCATGCAGTCAGCAATGCTTGGCCAAGCTCAGGAGTGGACAAAGAAGAGTGGAACTTTGCATGAGATGGGCAGTAATTCGGGTAATAGCAAATAAAAATAGACTTGATTTGTGAGTCTGGGATAGAGTTTTCCATGCCATGGGATCTGATTCACCTGAAGCAAATGAGCCTCTGTTTTATGAACACCTGCTCATGTACACACTACACACTTGTCAATGACCATCAAGAGGAAAGTTGTTTTCATCACTACATGACAAAGACTGGCCTATATATGTGTTGGTAGCAATAATGCCAACCTTTGAGGGAGGGAGGAAAGCACAGACATTTTGGGCAAGAGTAGAAAGAAGACTTTCAGGCTTCTCTAAGATCAAAACAAGGACACTGAGGTTTATGATGCTGAGGTCTGCGCTGGGCTCTCCCTGCAACAACAGCATGGTAATCATTTTGAAGTTCTTTATTGACAAGGCTGTGGGTTCCCAAGAAGCATTCATATTATGATATACAGATTTGTTCCTGTAATAATGTCATTGTCTTTTGGTGATCTTATCTTTTTAATGTCACCTGTTCTGGTCTTTGTAGAAGGCCATTTGGCTGATGCTGATTCTATCTTAAAATAGATCTATGGACCAAAACTATAGTACAACGGGTACTATTGTACCTTGCCTTGCACATGGCCCAAATAGATTCTATCCCTGACATCTCTAAGCCCTGAGAATAGAGACAAAAGTAACCGCTGAATATTGTTGGGTGTGGCACAAAAGAAGAAACAAACAAACCACTCCTACATATCCACAATTCAAATGTTTGTCCTCTGCTGCCACCTTTAAAATCCAAGTAATCTTTACCATAAAAAAAGGTCATTTTGCCCATAAAAATCCAAGTCATCTTTCCAAGTCTATATCCTATTAAAAATCTATCGGTGGATCTCCCTGCTTCTACTCACACTCTTGTAGAATTTATTGTTCAGTGGCCGAGCGATAACACAGCAGTGGGTCTTGTACGTGCTGATCAAGGACAGAACTTGTTTTGATCCCCAGGGTCCCATCTGGTCACCCAAGTCAGGAGCTATTTCTGAGCAAATAGCCAGGAGTAAACCCTGAGCATCACTGGGTGTGGTCCTCAAACCAAAACAAAACAAAAGAAGAATTTATTGTCCATATAGCAGCCAGTTCCATTTCAATAGAACCTAAATCAAATGTGGACTCTGTCCTCTTGAAATGTTCCATGGTTTTCTGAAGTCTGAATCCAGCCACACTCTGTGGTGGGCCTCTGAGCTATCTGCCCTTTCTGTTTTCATTTTCTGCATTTCTTCCACATGTGGCAAGCCCAAGATACAGCAAGCTTCTCATTTCTAATTATTGATCTGTGTCTTTTTGTTTTGTTTTGTTTTGTTTTGGTGGGGGAACTACACCCATCAGTGCTCAGGGATTACTTCTGGCTCTGTATTTAGGGATTACTCTTAGTGGACCTCAGGGACCATATATTGGGGATCAGAACCAGGTTGGCTTCATATAAGGCAAATAAATACCTTACTTCCTATGCTTATCTCTGTAGGCCACTCTCCTCAAGTTTTGTACTCACTGAGCCTGTACCCATTTGAGAACTTTGGAGTGTTCTAGTACCAACTCTTAGAAAATTCTTACCCAGGTGGTGGATTCCTCTGTATTTGTCTAATCTATGCTGTACTGTTAAAATCAGAAGACCCGCTGGGTCTTCTCAGCACGATGGCTGAGAAAAGACCTCAAAGAGAAGTTGCTTTTTTGAAAAATGAGGGTGGTATTTCCCAAGCTTAGTAATAGTTTCAAACAATAATTGCAAGCAATTTTTTGGCCTAATAAGAATCTTCGGGGAACGGAGAGATAGCATGAAGGTAGGGCCTTTGCCTTGCATGCAGAAGTACGGTGTTTCAAATCCTGGCATCTCATATGGTACCCCAAGCCTGCCAGGAGCGATTTCTGAGTATAGAGCCACGAATAGCTCCTGAGTGCTACCGGTTGTGACCCAAAAACAAACAAACAAAAAAATCTTCCTGCTGCTATGCTAAGTATGTATGTATTGTATATATATTTACTTACTTGAGCATTTACTTCCAGATGACAAAATTAATGCACACAAAATGCCTTGATTAAATATCACTTTACCTGGGAAAATCAGCAGAAAAACATAAAAATAACTTTGTAATTCTCTAAGTAAAGTCTTTTAAAAGATGTTCTGCTCACTCATATGAAAGGAATCTTTCATAGAAGCACCTGAAAAAATGCTGATCTTTTAATTTATATCAGAATTGACACCCAAGGTCCAGCCTAGGAGTAAAAAATTGTGAGATGTTAAAGTTCACTCTCTCTGTCTTTTAATTGGAACTTATCATTCAGAAGAATTGTAACCCATACTAGAGGCTTATGAATTATCTGTCGTTTTGGTTCTACTTTGTAGGAAATTCTAGTAGAAAAGTCTTGCTTGGGATAAGGACTCATGTAAAAACCAGGGTATAGAGACTATATAGCATGTTATTTTTACTCACAAATGCATCTGTAATATAATATGGCACCATTCTTTTTTGCATAGGCACACTAAAATGTGGAAATATTAGTATAAAAAGAAATTCTTATCTAATAGAGAAAGGAACACAAATTTTATAATGCAAGGGCACTTTCCACCCTATTTTTCATAGTAACTTGACTTAGACCACAATCGGTCAGACACCGACAATGCAAACCCAAACCCCATATCTCAACCTCAGAACTGGCACAGTTCTCTAGACCAACATCCGGAATCAAACTCCCTCTTTGGGAAGCTCTAATACGACTCTGGAACCAACTTGCTCCAGGGTAGGTTTTACAGGATACCCTGACAAAGAGAAAACAGCAAAAATTTGATCTAAGGGAATGTTGCCCTACCTCATCACCTAACAGTGAGTGGAAGTCAGAAGACCCTCTGTTCTAGGATCTGTGCAAAAACCAAGATCACTAATTACAGAAGACCAACTACAACAACCTCGACTGAGCAGAACTTTTCCTAGAACCATATAGAAAGACCTTGGAGTTTGACAACAGCATGCTCGGAGCCTGTAGTCAGTATTATGACAGTATGCTTAATGGGTAGAGACACCCTGTATCTCTTAGCTCAAGAGGATTTCCTTTCTAATTTCCCCAACATTTACTTCAGCTATGCAAAAAACAAACAAAAAAGCCACATTTACTCCCATTTTTTGTTATTAATTATTTTTCTTCTTTAATTTCTAGAGAGGGGCTCCAGCCTTTTTTTTTTTACAGAACTATAGAACATTAATCATCTTGCTCTACTTCATATTTCTATGTCCTCCTACAAATTTAGAAAAGAAAAAAATGTGTATGGGACTCAGGGACCAAGTGGTCTCAGTAGCAATGAGTGGAAATAAAAATGGTCAAATCTAATACCCAAACCAAAGTTAACAACAATAAAATCAAGAGACCCTAACTATAACAAGCTATACACAAAATGGATCTGTTACACTAGCAGTCCAGGGGGCTAAGGTATGGAATGCATGCTGGGAACTATGGGGGAGGAAAATCAACACTGATGGTGGCAATGTGGCCCTAGTTCACTGTCACTATGTGAAATACTACTGTGAAATATTTGTAATTCACATTGGTTTCAATAAAAAAATTTAAAAAATTAGAAAATTCTTATCCCAACTGTTGGGGTTTTGTTGTTTGTTTTATTGAGTAAATCATAGATCATTTTGTAAATTTTTAATGTACTTTACTACTATGGAAAATCACAGTATTTGTTTAAGCAAAGCATAACACAGTGCTTTGCAGTTTTATCAAAGTCTGAAAGAATGCAAACAGAAATGGGAATGGAGGGACTCAGGTGAGGAAGAATACTGGTGACTCGACCAAAAGGTCTCTGTGCTGACCTCTCCTTGGCAAATTTGCCAAAGTTCAAATTCTGGACATTAGTATTCTTCCTACTCTGTATGTGGCCTTTTTTTTTTCCATCAGGACTTCTTTCAAAGGCCTGTCCACCATCCCTTAATGCTAACTGTTCTTCCTGTCACTGCCTTATTTATTTTTAATACAACACAATGAAACCCTACTTATTTGTCAATATTTTTTCCCTTTCTTTTTTTGGAGGCCACACCCAGTGGTTCTCAGAGCTAACTCTCAACTCTGATAGGAATCACTCTTGCTGTAGACTGAACCTCAGTAGTCAATGAGCAAGGAAATCACCCTACTTCTGTATTATCTTCCAAGCCCTGACCTATTTATTTGTGTCTTTGCATCCTGATTTTATAGTCTCTGCATCATTAAGAGAGGGGTTGCTGTTTGCATCCTCGTTGTCATGGCAATTCTATCACAAGGGATAGTTTATTCAAAAGAAATAGCAGTTATACATCATTTTTATTGTTCTTTCCCAGTGCATCCCACTTTTCAGCAAGGAAAATTCAGTCTCCTGAAGTACATTTACTAAGCTTGTATGATTAGATTTTTCTCATAAGTTAATCAGTGCCATCTCTTCCCAGTCAAAATCTAAGAAATCTAACATTTGTGCTCACTGAAAGGCATATCAATTTAAAGTATGCAGTTTATAGCACCATATTTAATGTATTTATTTACTTAATTGGTGGGGGCAAATCCCAGCACTGCTTAGGAGGACTATGTAAGTGGTGCTCAGGAAACAAGTGGTATTGGAGATCAGATCCATGATGACCCACCTCTATCCTTTGAACTATCTCCCCAGTAAGATAAGTACTTACCTTTTAAGTACTGAAAACATCACAAAGAATTCTCCTTTCCTCCTCATGTTTTCAGAAAAGATTTAACTTGAAGACTTAGCAGATTAATCCAGATGGCCTTTCTGACTTTAGATTTCTCACAATCTATGGGACACTAGAATTAATTGGCTGAGGGTCAGGAGCGATAGCACAGTGGTAGGGCATTTGCCTTGCATGCAGTTGACCCAGGAGAAACTGAATTCAATTCCTGGCATCCCATATGTCCCCCAAGCCTGCCAGGAGTGATTAATGAGCACAGAGCCAGGAGTAATCTATGAGCACCACCGGGTGTGGCCCCCAAAAGAAGAATTTATTGGCTGATCAAAACTTTAAAAACTTTCCACAAACACATTTTCCTTTGTCTCTAAGTGAATTCCAGCCTACAGTCTGGTAAATTGAGCTAAAAATAAAAATATCTGAAAGTATATCCCTTTAGGTAAAGGATTAATGGTCAATTGTATGAGGATGTAGCTCAGCTGGAGAGCACTTTCCTTGCAAGTTTGAGGCCCCGGATCCCCAGCACACACATATTGTATATATATAAAACATATGTAATTATATATAGTAGATGCATATATATGGTTCCAAAAGCAATAATCCTCTATTTTGATGTGAAAGCTTTGTTATAACTTGCAGTCATTAGAATACTTTTTATAAGAATGAAAATAAACACACCCATGATACTATAAATAAAGATTGAATAGGGAACCAACTCAGAGGTATCCCCAACCCAAAACAGACAGCACAGGCATCATCAGACAGCTGTTCTGATAGTCATGGAACAGCCCTGACAGCGGTTGTGATGATGGTTTATAGTTAAGAATTCTAATTCCATACCTAGACTCATAAGAATCATTGTCAGTAGGATTTGTTTGTAAATTTAAGCCCCCCCCCCCCCACTGGATTGATCACAGGCATAAGGGCAAAAGAGTCTCGTAAAGAATGTGCTCTTTCTTAAACATAATTGAGGTTAGGAGTATTTGAAAAGGAAAGGAAAGACCTAACAACATAACCTTCCCAAAAAAGTACTTTTTTGAACCATAATTTGTTACATTCCAACGGAATCACCTGGTCCAGCCTAAAATAAAGAACCACATGTTAATTCAAATACCAGGCATTGAGCCCAGGTCTCGCGAGAACGGATCTTAGGGGCAGGTCGTTAGGACGGAAGTTTGCAAGGACAGACAGATCACCCAGGCGCCATCCGGGACGGGAGCACGCCATCAAAGACGATGTCTGGAAGCTACTACTTCGTTATTGTTGGCCACCATGACAACCCGATCTTTGAAATGGAGTTTTTGCCGCCTGGAAAAGCTGAGTCCAAAGATGACCACCTTCACCTGAATCAGTTCATAGCGCACGCTGCTCTCGACCTCGTTGAGGAAAAAATGTGGCTGTCGAACAACATGTACTTGAAGACGGTAGACAAGTTCAACGAATGGTTCGTCTCGACCTTTGTTACGGCGGGCCACATGAGATTCATCATGCTGCATGATGTCAGACAGGAAGATGGAATAAAGAACTTCTTTACTGATGTCTATGACTTATACATAAAGTTTGCATTGAATCCATTTTATGAACCCAATTCTCCTATTCGATCCAGCGCGTTTGACCGGAAAGTTCAACTTCTTGGCAAGAAACATCTTCTAAGCTGAAGGCTGAAAAAATGTAGGAAGAAAGTGTTACTACAATAGACTATACCTTAAAAAAGTCTATATTCTGAGAAAATCGATTAAACAGCCTAAAAAAGCTTTGCTGTTGTGGTCTGAGTTTTGTTTAAACTTAATTCCTTTCTTATTTAAAAGTAGTGCTTTATTTGTAAAGATTATCTACAGTTTTGTGTTTGTCTATGAAAGTTGTTTATTTAGAGCTCTTTATTACTAACCTTGAAAAATATCTTGTGCTTTTAAGAACTATGTATTTGATTCTCTACATTCAGCGACTGCTTTATGTAATAATGATAAAGAAACAAATGTCAAGTAAAGATTTAGCAGGCAGATAAGTTTTCACAGCAGAAATGGCACATACATGGTCTAAGCTATAGAGATGTTCTAAAAATGATTGATAGGGGCCAGAGCAATAGTACAGAGCGTAGGGCTCTTGTCTTGCCCATGGTTGACTCCTGTTTGATCCTTGGTATCCCATATGGTGGCCTGAGTAATCTCTGAGCACAGAACCAAGAGTAAGTACTGCTAAGTGTGCCCCCCCCCTCCAAATTGTCATCCTAAATAGCACTCCCCAGGTAGCCAGAGCAAGCAGCTTTTTCGGGGGCAAATAATACTGGGCAAAACGATACTGCTGTCATTTCAAATCTGAACCTGTTTTTCTTAAATGGGAGGTTATAACCAAAGCTATCTGTTAGGTATTTTTTTATTCATCTTTTGGCTTTGGAGGTACACACAGTAATGCTCAGAGGCCACTCCTGACAAGCTTATGGATCAAATGGGGTGCCAGGATTTGAACTTGGGTAAACTATGTTCAAGGCAAGCCCCCTGCTTGCCTCCACTTACTACGTTATTAATATTCTTATGGGGGGGTTGGCCACACCTGGCAGTGCTCGAGTTACTCCTGGCTCTGTGCTCAAAAATTGCTTCTGGCTCGGTGGACCATATGGGATGTCCATCTTGGGTCAGTTGCGTGCAAGGCACGCACTGTACCACTGTGCTACTGCCCCGGCCCCATTATTATTCTTTGCAGGCTAGAGTTGTAAAGCTTTTGAAAATCGCAGTGACAATTTTTCTTAAAGCTTGCATGACATTTCCATTTCATTATCATTTTAAAAAATGAATTTTATTTGAAAAAAATTTTTAAAGAATTTGATTTGCAAAGTTACTGAAAGACCCTCAACCTTTTAAGCTGTAGACTAGAAGGGACAAAAAGTCCCCTATTGTACTGGGAAAAGTGTGGACACTCATGTAAAAAAGAGTAAATGTCCTTTCAAAAGTACTGGTATTCATATTATCTATACTATTTTGTGCACAGCTGAGGGCTTATGTTTTGGTCTGAATGATTTGTAAATTTGAATAATATCCTGGTGTGAAACCTGCCCTCCTTTTGGACCTCTACTATTAATTTAATCAACTAAATAAAGAAATTTGTTCCAGAAAAATATAAAAGACCAGACAATGGGGCCAGAGAGATAGCATAGCAGGTAGGGTTTCTACTTTGCATGAGGCTGACCTGGGTTTGATCATTGGCATCCCATATGGTTCCCTGAATCTGTCAGGAGTAATTTCTGAGCCCAGAGCCAGGAGTAACTCCTGGGTACTGCCATGTGTGGCCCAAAATTAGATAGATAGATAGATAGATAGATAGATAGATAGATAGATAGATAGATAGATAGATAGATAGATGATAAATAACTACCAGGCAAATAGAGCCCCGAGGAACTACCAGGTTGGGAGGTAAAGCAACTCAAAATTCAACAAAAACATCTTTATGTTTAAGCACAGTCTGGAAGGAAATCTGAATTTAAAATTTGACAAATCCTCCTTTAGCAAACTCTAAATCAAGAGTTTGGAGCATTTGTCTTAGATGAAAATTTTAAGAGTCAAAATCCTCAAATTGAAGTTTGCCATCATTTTATACTTATAATTGATTAGCAAGATGGTTTTATTTTATTTTATCTTTATTTGTATTTGTTTACTATTTTACATCATCAAACTACGTATAATCATATTTGTACAGGAAGAAGGAAACAATTCCAAGTAAAATAGCCAAAGATGGATCTGATGAGAAAAAGATGTATCCATATTAAAAAAATAAGAAAACTCAAAAGCATATAATTAAATCAATAGCTGCTTATTTCTGAATCCCTAAAACTACATATCTGTGTTGACTCTTAATGGAAATATATATGCATGACATAAAGGAAGTGAAGCTTGAAATCCTAAGGATTGAACTCATCTCTGTGTTATTAAGTTAACACCACTTTGTGCCTTTTCTGACGGTTCCCTGCCCTTCTGTACCTTCTCAGTAATTAAATAGACCTGAGTTTGAATCACAATGACCTTGAGAAAGTTATCAAACTTCTGAGTACTTTTTCTTTATCTTCAAAAAGCAGGCATACATGTGACCTCCCAGCATAGTTGTAAAATAGCACATGAGCTAAAATAAAGGCCCAATAGTACCTGTTGTGTGGAGGTGTCACCTGAGGAAAACAGTGCTGTTCAGTTGCTCTTCTGACACTGACTTCTTTCTGTGTTGACTTCTCTTTTCTTTCTTTTGACTTTGCTTTCTTTAAATTTATGAAAGTTGGACTTGAACAATAATATAGAGGTCATGTGGCTGAAGCAAAATAGTACAGCAGGAAGGGCATTTGCCATCCTATATGGTCCCCTGAGTCCATTAGGAGTGATTCCTGAGCACAGAACCTGGAGTAAACTCTGAGCACCGCTGGAGTTTATATATGACTTGGACCCAAAATCTCCCCCCAATAAATAAAAATGCAGGTGTTATGAACTCAATTAGATACTTGGAACCACATATGGTCTCTTAAGCCTTTCCTGGAGTGATCCTTAAGCACAGAGCCCCGAGTAAGCCTGAGTGCCACCAAAGATGACCCAATACACGCCTCCCCCCAGGAGAGGGAGAATTCAGGAAGGTTTGGCTGTGTCAGTCAGGAGTAGGATAGGTTATGGTATGGAGAGCATTCCATGTTCTTTTCTCCTATTTTGGATATAAAGCCTCATATGAAAAATTGCAAAAAGGCATCACAAATTCATCCATAGTTATGACTTTGTAAATATTTTGTAAAGAATTCCTTCTTGGTCAAGGTAAGCAAAGAACCCAGGCTCTCATTTTAAAAAGCAGGAGCTAAGATCTTGGGGGACAGGACAAGTTACAGGACACTTGCCTTGAACTCCTCAAAAGAAAAGAAGATCCACCAAGGGAAGTCCTTCAGTGGATTCACTTTAGACATGCAGCCTGGATTTTTCTTTCCTCTTTTTTGTTTTTCTGCTCACTGCAGACTTTGTATCTGGGTCTGCTGCTCTGTGCCTTTCTCTTTACCTGATATTGTGCATGTATCCTAAGTCATAATCAGTAGTGAGAGGTGTGTTTGCTTAAAGCTTTCCACTTCTCCAGGGTTTAAGGGACAAATGATTCTTCTACAAAATAACAAAGGATGGAAATTCTTAACGAGGGTGAAAATTTCTGTAGTTTACTGTTTAAATCATTAGTATCTTCTATGAGGATTACTAAATTATACTGCTGCTAAAAGAAAACAAGGAAGAGAGAGAGAGAAGAAAAATGTTTGCTATAGAGGCAGTCAGGGGGATGGAAGGGAGGGAGGACAAGAAGGAAGGAAATTGGGGACACTAGTGGTAGGAAATATTCAGGGATAGGCGTTGGACATTATATGACTGAACTTAATCATGAATAATTTTTAACTGTATATCTTATGATTATTCAATTAAGTAATTTATTTGATTAAAATACTTTTTAAATATGATATTTGGTAAAAAAATAAATACCTCATGTTAGAGTAGCTATAATGAAAAATAACCTCTTCTTATCCACTTTAAAACTAATTTGGAACCTGTGTGTATTTTAATGTTAAAGCTGTCTAAATATTTGTGATTTTAGTTCAGTTCTATCTAAAAATGGCAAGACACAAATTCCACTAAATAGCAGGTAGCATGTGGATGGGGCTTTAACAATTAGTGAATTTTTCTCCCTCTCTCCATAAGTGATCTTGATCTCAATGAGATACTCACATTCTGGCAATAATGTCACTTGGTGACAAGTGACAAGATCAAGCATGTAAACGTGATAGAGAACAAAATAGAGAAACATCTTATAAAAAAAATCCCAACCTACTCATAACTACAAAATAGAAATTTTCTCTTCAAATCCCCATAGACTCTTGCATCTGTCAGAAATGACTGTACCCAAGAATTAGCTGCAGCTTTGTTTACAAGTTAGAACCACAATAATTCCCTACTGACTTTATTTACCAAGTTTATCCAGATAATCTGATGCCTCATAAAATAAGCTTTTCCCAGCAGGGGGATGGAAAAGAGTCCTAAGAAACATCAAGTTCGGCTATTGATCTTTCCAAGTTTCTTCAACTTTCCTGTCCACTTGCTTTTATGGAGCTTCCATGTGTTGAACTCAGATACTATTGGAATTTTGGATGACATTTTTCTCTGTTCAGTAAAAACACAGACGCCTTTTGCTCCCATAGCTCATATCGAGACTGGTTTTTTCTTTCCCTCTTCCCCCATATCCCCTTCTCCTATAGTTTTTTCTCCTCCCCCTTCATCTCCTCCATTATTTCTTCCTTTTTATTATTTTGATTTGGGAGATACACTTAACTGTGCTTGATGGTTACTCCTGGCAGTCTTGGGGAACCATGTGGTACCCAGAATAAAACATGGGGTTCCTGCGTTCTTAGGATACACTCCAATTCTTTGAGGTGTCTCTCTAGTCATAATTCCTTCTTTTCATTAAAGTCTCAAATGTCATCTTTTCCATTTTCTGACCATCTATCCTTGAAAAGCCCTGCTTTTTCCCTTGCACACTTCTTTACCCTTATTTAATTTTATTTATTTAAGGACTGTGTCTGCATAAAATTATCTTATATATTTGTTTACTTGTTGTATTTATTTTTTTCTCAACTAAAAGTAAAAGTTGCCTAGGAGCTAAGCCTTGCCCGTCCTGTTTGTGCATACCCTAGCACCTCATAATTTACAAAAATCAGACTGCACACCTGCCCAGGCTACACCACTCCAGACACCCAATATCTTCTCTTTGGTCTCCGGGAGGGTGCAATATTATGGTTATCTGAGGAGATTCATGGTCTACTGAGTGGACACTGAGTATCAGAGAATGAGTAGTAGTTACTCAGAGGGTGATGCAGAGAGAAAATATGTAGGTCAAAGGAAGAGATCATTCAGTGACTATCTAAAATAATTTACAAAAATCTTGTACTTGCAAATCTAACTAGAATAGGAATTAATGGGTAAATCCCAGATAAAATATTATAGAAGGGATAATGTATACATTGGGGGGGCATGACTGAACTATTCTAAAGCAGAGACCAAGATATAGTGGAAAAATAAAACAGTGACTCCAGAAAGTCAAACCTCCATCCAAGACCCAGATCCAGTGTTTCTGAGCTGTATGATTCATCTCTGGCCTATGTCATCTCTCAGCTTTCTCTGCTCTAAGATGAAAATCCATAGGTTAACTAAGCTCGTACTATGCACCTATAAGATTTATAAGATCAATTGAGCAGTTACCAAAAATGAAGAAGGCAGTTACAGTGGGCAGTTACAGTGGGTGAAGTGGGAGGCCAATTGGATAGTAAATGGTGAACTAGACTTTCAGTGTGAGCATAATGCAGTATACACAGATACTGATTTCTAATAATACACACATACTATTTATGTAAAGTTATTTGTGATACTGCTTTGAAAAATGGGACATTATGGTTTTCAGTGAGGTTTTTGAAATCATTAAAATGAAGGAAGTGGCAAGATGAGAGGGAAGAAAGAGAAGAGCCTTTGGTACACTTTTGTAAGTCTGCCAAAAGATTTTTAATTATCAGCCAGGCCTAAAATATACTTCAGCAGGATATAGGTGAGATATTAAACTTAGGTGGGAACATCCCATAATTGTAGAGGGAATTAGTTTAAACATTTCTTTTGGATATATTTTTATTTGGGCCAGAGGGATGCCAGGAATCTAAGCCAGAATCCTAGGCATGCATTTTACTACTAACCCTCATTGCTGGTCTGAGTATATTATTTTACTAAATTTTGCAATAATTTTCTGAATTAAGAATTATGCCAAGCTATGGAAAAAGAGGCCAAAATCAGTACTCAGGGATCAGATTTAGTGTAGAAAGAAATGAAAAAAAAAATGGAGTGGAAGATAAGAGGTGTTAGGAAATTGAGAAAGACTGGCACACTAGAAAATGGTTCATATTTCTCTTCGTTTTGTTTTTGTTTATTTATGATGCCATAAATGGAAACCAGGGACACACACATGCAAAGCTCTAGGACTGAACTGGGTTACCAGGCCTGTGTATGGTTTTGTTAGAGACAATGGTAGTATTTCTAGTATGTCTTAATAGGCACTCTACTAAATACTTCAAAAATTATATTTCTTTTTTATATTTTATTTAAACACTTGATTACATAGATGATTGTGTTTGGGTTTCAGTCATGTAAAGAACACCACCCATCACCAATGCAACATTTCCATCACCATTGTCCCAAATCTCCCTCCTCCCCATCCACCCCCCACCTTGTACTCTAAACAGGCTCTCCATTTCCCTCATAAGTTCTCATTTTTAGGACAGTTCAAAATGTAGTTATTTCTCTAACTAAACTCATCACTCTTTGTGGTGAGCTTCCTGAGGTGAGCTGGAACTTCCAGCTCTGTTTTCTTTTGTGCCTGAAAATTATTATCATTTTGTGCCTGAAAATTATTGCAAGAATGTCTTTCATTTTTCTTAAAACCCACAGATGAGTGATACCATTCTGCGTTTTTCTCTCTCTCTCTCTGACTTATTTCACTCAGCATGATAGATTCCATATACATCCATGTGTAGGAAAATTTCATGACTTAATCTCTCCTGACAGTTGCATAATATTCCATTGTGTATATGTACCACAGTTTCTTTAGTCATTCGTCTGCTGAAGGGCATCTTGGTTGTTTCCAGAGTCTTGCTATGGTAAATAGTGCTGCAATGAATATAGGTGTAAGGAAGGGGTTTTCGTATTGTAATTTTGTGTTCCTAAGGTATATTCCTAGGAGTGGTATAGCTGGATCGTATGGGAGCTCGATTTCCAGTTTCTGGAGGAATCTCCATATCGCTTTCCATAAAGGTTGAACTACACGGCATTCCCACCAGCAGTGAGCTGGTGTTCCTTTCTCTCCACATCCCTGCCAACACTGTTTGTTCTCATTCTTTGTGATGTGTGCCATTCTCTGTGGTGTGAGGTGGTACCTCATCATTGTTTTGATTTGCATCTCCCTGATGATTAGTGATGTGGAGCATTTTTTTTCATGTTGCTTATGGCCATTTGTATTTCTTCTTTGTCAAACTTTCTGTCCATTTCTTTTTCTTCCCATTTTTTGATGGGATTAGATGTTTTTTTCTTGTAAAGTTCTGTCAGCACCTTGTATATTATGGAAATTAGCCCCTTATCTGATGGGTATTGGGTGAATAGTTTCTCCCACTCAGTGGGTGGCTCTGTATCCTGGGCGCTATTTCCTTTGAGGTGAAGAAGTTCCTCAGCTTAATATATTCCCATTTGTTAATCTCTGCTTTCACCTGCTTGGAGATTGCATTTTCCTCCTTGAATATGCCTCTAGTCTCAATGTCCTGGAGTGTTTTGCCAACGTGTTGTTCTA
>PVKC010015030.1:0-21781 GCA_004027635.1 Crocidura indochinensis | reverse complement strand
ATCCTATTTGCCAGGATTTTGTTGAAGATCTTTGCATTGGCATTCATCAGGGATATTGGTCTGTAAGTTTCTTTTTTGGCAGCATCTCTGTCTGGTTTTGGTATCAAGGTGATGTTGGCTTCATAGAAGCTATTTGGGAGTATTCCCGTTTTTGCTATTTCATGGAACAACTTGGCTATGATTGGTAGTAGCTCCTCTTGAAAAGTTTGAAAGAATAACATATACATCCAGTAACAGCATGATCATCTAGTAATGGCTTAATTACCCCAATGTGAGATATAATATTTTACAATATTTTTGATGAAAATTAAAAAAAAATAATTTTATTATAATTTAGTTGTAAATAAGCAATATAAATTAAATTATTTTGTAAGCAAACTAGTGAGTAGATAGGTATCTGGGGACAATGTGAAAGAAATGTTACTTTGAATCTTTAGTTGAATAAAGCATTTTTGTTCCAAATATTTCAACTACTCAATATCTAACTTAAAAATATAAAAATGCCTACACTTCAAAAGAAGCAATCATAAACTACTATAATGGCCATTAAATGTAAAAATAATTTATAGCATCATATATTCAATGAAGGTATATGTGAGCTCACAAAACTGAACAAAAATAAAGCCAAATAATGCTATCTAAAGTGTACATAAGATCTCAAAGTACCAGAAATGTTTAAATAATAAAAAGTTAAAATAGGACAAGTAATGCATACATAAACAAACACACACCTGGAATACTATGCAACTGTAAATAAGGAATAAATCATACAACTTGCTGCTGAAAGGATATACCATTCTATTATAATTCCCAGTGAAGTAAGAAAATGAATAAAATATGGTATTCTTCATACATTGGATATAAAGACACAACATAATGGTCAGGAGAGGTAGTGGAGAGATAGAAGTAGGGCATTTGCCTTGCATGCAGAAGGATGTTGTTTTGAATCCCAGCATCTCTTATGGTACCCCGAGCCTGGCAAGAGCGATTTCTGAGTGTGAAGCCAGGAATAAACCCTGAACACTGCCAGGTGTGACCCAAACCCCCCTAAAACAAAGACACAAAATAAGATAACAACAAATGCCAAAAAAGGAGCAAGTTTCATAGTTGATCTACAAAACAGAGTTTATTAGTTGTGTTCTGTAGGAGGGTTGAATGGAAGGGACTTTATAACATTGTAGGGTATCATGAAGCCTGGTTGGAAATGGTGTTTCGAATGATGTACTCATGAAACATAAGCATATTTAACAATATTTTAGATCACAGTAACTCATTTAACGTTTTAAAGAGTAATTTTTAATAAAACAAATATCTAAGAAAACTAATAATCATAGATAAAAACAAGTTGGCAATAAATTTAAGAAAATACATATTTTTCTATTGTTATTTCACTTTTTAAATAATACTTTTCATGACATGATAGTTCTCTCAAATTATGCCACCAACTGATTAGTAAACTAATGAAACTTTATTTTAGAGCAGTTTAGAGATAAGTAGTCTGATTTGGTCAGTGCTCAGAGCAATAAAATTTTCTGATATACTAAATTATTGTATGCATAAAATTGTACTTTTTAAGTTTAGTAGTAAATTTTTTACAATATTTAATGCTAGAAAGAGAAATTATAAATAAAACAAAGTATAATCAGACTGATAAGACACTAATATGTGAAAATGGAAACTGTGTTTTATTCTAATTATGATTATTTAAGGGTTTATTAATGATTTCAACGTCTTAAGACTTATTTAAAAAGAGCTTTACATTACCTGAATCACTTTTGCTGACATAATACCTTTGGAATCTCACAGAGCTGTCCCATTCTTAGATTAATATTGATAGGAACATCACAGCTATTTTATGAATTATATTCAAGGTTCTCTTCTTGGAGGAAAGTGATAGTCAAGGGGGCAAGGTATTTTTCTTGCATAGAGTTGACTCAGGTTTGATCCCACATTCTGTATGGTCCCTCATGCAATACCAGCAGGAATTTCTAAGTGAGGAGTCAGGAATAACCCCTGGGCACCACAAGGTGTGCCTCCCCAAAGAAAACAAAACGAAATTATCTTCTTTTTTAATTTAAATAAAACATTAGCAATTTGATATGTTCTTTAGAAAAAGGTGATTAATGAGCTAAAGGAAGATTCTGAAATGGTTATAGTCATGTCAGCAATCACTTAATATTTCTGAACTTAATATCTGTGTTTGTCAATTATACTCTAAGGTATGTTAATAAATCTACCTCATCTTTTTATGATTTGTGTTTATTTATTAAATATATTGTCAGCTTTAGAACATCTGATAAATATATAAAATAAAATGCTCACTATACAATCTTTTCTTATTATTATTTCTTAATTCTTTTTTTTTGTTGTTGTTGTTTTAGGGTCAAACCCACTGACTCTCAGAGATTATTCCTAACTATGTACTCAAAAATCGCTCCTAGCTTGGAGGACCATATGTGATACCAGGAGATCAAACCATGGTCTGTCCTAGGTCAGACACACAAAAGGCAAATGCCCTACCACTGCGCCACCATTATACAATTTTCTGATTTTATAATATACATATAGATGTAGAGATATATATGTAGTTATATATAGTTATAGTTACAGATGTATAAATTTATATAGATTTATGTGTATATGACATATATATTGCTCTATATGTAACATAGAGATCTTTAAGAAATATATTTTAATAATTTCTCAGTATATGGCCTTATTACTGGCATATGTCAACTATGCTGAATGATATAGACAGTGTTTCACTACTCAGATCTGGAAATGCAACATTTCTGCAACACAATTTGCCCTCACCTCTGACAGCCCAGTGTTGCTGAGAGGATCATGCAGGGACAGGGATAGAACTCAAGGTCTATTACATGTAAACAATATAACTTTTATATCTCATACAGGTGAGGCTTTTACTTTATTATGTCTTGCAAACAGCCAACCTGTGTTTGACACCCTATTATCCAATATGGTTTCCTGAACCTTCAAGGATTGATACCTAATTTTAGAACCAGGACTATTCCCTGAGTACCACTGGATATGGCCCCCAAGCTAAAACAAGAACAAAATAAACAAAAAATATTTGTAAAATCTAGTATTCGACGTATAAAATAGGTTAGGATCTTCAACTTCTTCAACCTGGAAAAAATATTGATAAATCTATAAAGTATAGTGTGAATAAATGAAAAATTCTTTTGCTACGATAAAAATTACCATGGATATCAAGATATTTAGATTATAAATATCTAGTAGTTGGGGATAAGAATTGAGTTAATGTATGCATAAACAGGAATATACTAAAATACATTATAGCTTAGCATGATTCTGCATAAAGCTTATTTTTATTTTGTACCGAAGAACTTAATTATTGTAATGTGATAAGTCTTCTTTTTATTAAGAGTAATGAGGTAGTATGTTATAACCACACAGTGAATCCCAAACCTGGCACAAATCTAACAAGAACCAGTTGCTTCATTCAATTTCTTTTTTCTTCCAAAATGCAATTAACAGAGTGTGATTAGTTGAACAAATTCCAAATTCTATTCAAATGAAAGCAATTCACTCTGAGTATGGGTCCAACAGGTGATCATTTTCAAAGCTCCTGGAAGAATTGGATGGTTTCTACTAATTGTTGTCAGGAAGAAATGGATTTAAATGCATGGTTCCAAGAGGCCCTTCCATGCACAGCCCATATGGTGTTTCAATGCTAGCCTTTCTGTTTCACTAGTCCAAAGGGCAGAATAGGTAATTATGTCTTGCTTCCAAAATATTTCCATGGGATCTAAATGTTTCAATCTAGCATAAAGTAATAGAAGAAACTTTGTAAGTACCTGGCAAAGAAGACACAGAGATGTGTATATACACAGTGGAAGAATACACAGTCCAAAAAGGGAGAGGGCATTACCAAAGGCTGCCCTGAGAAAGACCATGTGGTGTATGTTAGTAAGTATCAAAATATTTTACACTTACTTAATCTGCTATGTGGAATTAAGTTCCCTTTAAATGAATCTCCGCACCCACAATTAAATAATAGACAATATTGTTTGATGTATGTCTGCCTTAATTTCTTTATTAGACATAGAAACTAAGACTTAGGGTGCATTAGGTAGGATTGTAAAAGGTGTACTTGTTTTGTATATAGAAATGCAGAATAGACAATAATAAAGTTAGGTGTTATATAAGTAACTCTAAAGTTTAATTATTGGGGCCCGGGAGATAGCATGGAAGTAAGGCGTTTGCCTTTCATGCAAAAGGTCATCGGTTCGAATCCCGGTGCACCATATGGTCCCCCGTGCCTGCCAGGAGCGACTTCTGAGCGCATAGCCAGGAGTAACCCCTGAGCATCACTGGGTGTGGTCCTAAAACCAAAAAAAAAAAGTTTAATTATTATATAAAGTTTAATAGGTAAAATTTAACAATAAAGTTGAATAAGGGGACCATATAAATATATTTTAACACTAAAGCTTAGTGTTAGTTATGCAACACAAAAGGTTTTCTAGAAACAAGGATGTTTCAAATTTTTATTATTTTTAACAACATTGAAATTTATCAGTAATTGCTCTGAATTTCAAATACTTCATATTTGTTTTTCTTATAGAGATCTAATATTACACAACTTACATATACAGCATTTATGCAGGACTATTTGTACTTGAAATTGAGTGTGTCAAATTTTTGGAACTTAAAGTATTTTCTTTCCTAAAATATATCTTTCATGGATCTTTTTACTCAGATGGGACAAATTCTTTGTTTTATACACTTACTAAAATTTTTTTATTTTGCTACATCTATTTACCCTAAAATTTAATTTAGTCATGAACATTTTCTCAGTCATTTTGTGATATAAGTGATCTATCAAGTTACAAAGATTTAATTGTAAATAGTTATGATATAACCTAAATATATTTGTGAAATAATTATCATGATAAAGTTACTTTGCACACCTATAAACTAAGTAGAGTTTTTTAGTTTTAATATAAAACATATTTTAATTTAATTTATAGCAATTATTTAGTATTTTAATAACAAAAGATAATGAGTCAAGAGACACTATATATTAATATCAGAAAGCAAAGAAACCAATGCCCAATAGAAACTAAGATGATAATAAGGGGATGCTGTAAGTTTTATGTTTAATAAGTCCATGGCCACAATTTTTATAAATTCAATCAACACAATTTCTTTTGATTTTTATTTTCTTTTTTTGACCATACACAGTGAAGCTCATGGATTAGTCTTGGTCATGTGCTCCGAAATTGCTCCTAGCTTGGGGTACCATTGGGATACCCGGGATCGAACTGTGGTCCGCCCTAGGTTAACCACTTGCAAGGCAAGCGCCTTACTGGTAGCCACTGCTCCAGCTCAACACAATTTCTTTAAAAATACCATTTTAAGGGTTAGGAGTGGTGGCACAAGCAGTGGGGTGTTTGCCTAGCAAACACTAACCTAGGATGGGCGATTCCCCGCGTCCCATGTGGTCCCCCATGCCAGGGGCGATTTCTAAGCGCTTGACCAGGAGTAACTTCTGAGCGTCACTGGGTGTGACCTCCCAAAAAAAACCCCGCAAATTTTAAGATTTTATACTTTAAGAAATAGAAAATATTAATTGCTTTTCTTTAGAAATTTACAAAATTATAATTAAATTAATGATCACTTTAAAACAGAAAACAAAAGTCTAAGGAGGTAAAATTTTACAGCACATTAGTAAAAGAGAAAAACTTTTATAATCTCATTTAAGCATAAAAATTTCAAGAAAATTTCTAACTCACCCTATGGTGCAATTAATATTCTATAAATAGAATCAGAAAAAGACAGTTCCAGAAATAGGAACTATGCATCAAATCTCTCATGAAGGCAAAATCTAAAATCCTCAAGAATGGGGCCGGAGATATAGCATGGAAGTTGGTAATTCAAATTTTGACATCCCATATCCCCCAAGCCTGCCAGGAGCAATTTCTGAGCATAGAGCCAGGAGTAACCCCAAAGTGCTGCTGGGTGTGACCTGCCCCCCCAAAGAATATAACATCATATTTAATTTAACCTTAGAGAGTAGGAGACTTTACTATCTAACTTTCATCATTGAACATATCATTAAGATGAATCATCAATAAATAAACCAGAATCCACAATAAGAAATTATAAAATATTGATATAGTAGTCATATGAAGAACCCTCTACTTTCCAAATTTTAAATTTGTATTCTTTTCTAGAATACTGTACACTAAATATTCTCTAGTGTAGATAATATTCTAGAACACAATTTGAAAATTCAAAAAATCACAAAACTATAAAACATATCAGGTATTTGTTCAAATCACAAAGTCACAAGTTCAAAATACACCATAAAATGATTACGGGAGATTAGGGGATATTGGTGATGGGAATGTTGCACTGGTGAAGGGAGGTGTTCTTTATGAGACTGAAACCCAACAATAATCATATTTGTAATCAAGGTGATAAAGTAGAGATATTAAACAAAAATATTTAAATCATTTGAAAAAAATAAACAGCATTTGTAAAATGACAATTTAACTAAAAAACAAAGAAATAGAAAATTTTCCTAGAAATTAATAAATAAAAAAGAAATACAAACTCTTAATACCTATGGAATACAGCAAAATCAATAGTAAGAGGAAGTTCATAGTATTATATTTATATAAAAAGAAATATAAGGTCAAATAAATAAATTAATATAACTGATAAAGTAGAAAAATAGTAACATAATCACAATGTGATTAGAGATGGAGATAATAAAATTAGATACTATAACAATGTATAGGAAACAAAAAAATCAGTGATAAAGGTCATTGAAACATGGAAATCGCTTTTTTGGTTTTCTCTTTTTCTTTCTCTTTCTTTTTCTTTCTTTCATTTTCTTTTCTTTTTTTCCTTTTCTTCTAATATGTAATAGAATTTTCGTATCTAGGCTTTTGTTTTTTAAAGTTATTATTTATAGTTTTGATTTATACTTAGTTATTTAAAATTTCTAAATAAAACTAGCAATACTTTCTATTTTAAGAAATTTATTTCTTTAAACCAAATTTATTTATTTTTTGTTTGGTTTTGGGTCATACCCGGTGACGCTCAGAGGTTAGTCCTGGCTCCATGCTCAGAGATCACTCCTGGCAGGCTAGGGGGACCATATGGGATGCCGGGATTTGAACCAATGACCTTCTGCATGAAAGTCAAATGCCTTACCTCCATGCTATCTCTCTGTCCCGTAAAACACCTAAATTTACATAATAGCTCTCAAAACATTTATTTCTGACATTCAATGTTCCAACACATTTCACACCAACAATGCAAGATTTTTCACCTTTCTAAGTTCCCAACCTCCTCAAGCCTGTTCCTTGGCAGGTACAAATAATGTACTTAATATAGCTTGTTTAACATTATTTAATGCAATGGAAATTTTTGAAAATTGTCCTATATTTCCAGGTCATTATGTCACTAACTGAGGTTTAATAAGCTGTTTGTTGTTAGTTGAGCATTCTATTATGATTTTACTTGTTGATCTTATGTGACTTCTATGATAATTTAACATTATATTTTATGTACTTTTACCATGATGTCAGTGTTAAAACTGTGGAGGTATTTAGATTATGGACATGGCTGTCTGGACTTCTGGAAGTATGGGGTGGGAGAGTGCAGGAGAGGGGATCCTGCCCTTACTCCAATATGTCCCCAAGATGTCAGCCTCAGCACCAGCATACCTGGAATTTTGGACAATTAGGTGTCTCTGAAGAGATTAGTGAAAAAGCTATGAATCTGGGCCATTGGCATAAATTTAGTTGTGTCTGTGTGAGTGTGTGTGTGTGTGTGTGTGTGAGTGTGTGTGTGTGTGCACGCGCGCGCGCGCGCGCGCGCACACAGCTTAAGAGGTTTTCAACTCTGTAGAGGTTTAGATGAGCCAATAGCACTGCCCAAGTGGGCAGCCATGGATGGCTATGTCTTTGAACTCTTGCATCTCTGCCATAGATTTTGCCCATTTTTATTTGTTATGTATAGAAGTTTTGCATTTCAAGGGTTTTTTTGTTTCATTTTAAGACAAGTAAGTATATTTATGGAAATCTAATTTGTTACACCTGAAATTTACAGCACTCCTAATTGTCTATATAGTGTCCGTGGATATCTATCTATCTATCTATCTATCTATCTATCTATCTATCTATCTATCTATCTATCTATCTATCTATCTATCTATCTTTCTATTTATCTATCTATCTATCTATCTATCTATCTATCTATCTATCATCTATGTCATCTATCTATCTAGATGCATATGTAAATTATTGTTATTTCTGATATTTAAATTTAGTAATTTATATATTTAACTCCATTTTACATTTTTGTTAAGTGACCTTTCTATCCAAATCATTATAAAATATCCAATGGAATCCCCATTTAAAACAAAAATGCCATTTTTTTATAGTTTTTATTTTAATCATAGTGGCTTACATATTGTTGACAATAATATTTTAGGTACATGCTAACAATGCCATTTTTTAAAAACTTAGAACAGTCTGAACTAAAATGTGCAAGTGTGAATATCTCTAAAAAGCCAAAGCAATTTTGTAGGGAAAGACTAGATGAAAGATAACATATTTTGGGGCCAGGTGGTGGCGCTGGAGGTTAGGTGCCTGCCTTGTCTGCTCTAGCCTAGGACGGACTGCGGTTCGATCCCCTGGTTTGAACCCCCGGTTTCCCATATGGTCCCCCAAGCCAGGAGCGACTTCTGAGCGCATAGCCAGGAGTAACCACTGGGTGTGGCCCAAAAACAAAAAGAAAAAAAAGAAAGATACCATATTTTCTGGCTTTATTATACTTTTATGCTTTAAAAAACAAAACTGTGTAGAACTGAAATAATTATAGATTTGCAGACCAATAAAATATATTGAGAATCCAAAGACATAAACTCGATTTGTGGAATTTTTAGATTAATGTTCAGAATGGATTTAGTATATTGTAACACCTATATTTTGAATTTATTTAGGAATCTATTTTGCAGAGGATACAGCAATTTTTCATTTCTATCAAGTATATGAATGTGTCCTTTATTACACTGTTATGCCTTTTTAACATTTTTGATAAATTATTCTAATAGATATGAGGTGATATCTCGGTTTTTTCTTTCTAATTTTCTAATGGCAAGTAATAAATAAAATCTGTCTATGTGTCTGCTGGTTATATGCTTATTTTTATTAGCTATATTTTTGTTTATATCTTCTGCATATTTTAATTAAATTATTTAACTCTAGCATGGAGGCAAGGCATTTGCCTTTCATGCAAAAGGTCGTCGGTTCGAATCCCGGTGCCCCATAGATCCCCTGTGCCTGCCAGGAGCAATTTCTGAGCATGGAGCCAGGAGTAACCCCTGAGCACTGCCGGGTGTGACCCAAAAACCAAAAAAAAAAATTTAAATCATAATTTTATTCCAATTTTTCTTGCTCATTTCTGAAATGAAATAATTGGTCATAATAATAAATATATGCATATACACAACTTGGTCTTATATTATAATATTATAATATCTACTTATTTGTTCTTTTTATTAACTAGAACATAGATCTTATTCTGGTTCTTAACTGGGATCACTCCTGGTGGGTTTGGGGAAAACTATAGGTTGCCATATATATATACACATATATATATATATATGTATATATATATATATATATATATTGTTTCTATCCTCCAGATACTGCAATAAACATGGCTATGAGTATAGGTTCACAAATATAGTTTTGACTTAAATAGCTGACACTGTAATTCTTCTCAACTTAATCTTTTGAGTACCAACTAAAACTCAAGACAATTATTTTTGCAGAAATCAACAAACTGATTCTAAATTTACAATGAGTTAAATACGCTGAATTGATAAAACAATATGAATAGAGAGGTTGAAGTTTTAGAATGATATTAATTACTATTTTATTGTACAGTTAGAGTAAACAATTTTGTAATAAATACATTAGTGGAACAGAAAAAAAACACCCAGAGATAAAGTGGGTATTATTTCTTTGATAAAGAAATAAGGCAATATAATGAACCACTGTTTTAAAGTAGAGAAAAAAACAGGTCAATGATATAAAAAATCTAGATGTATATTTTAAAACAATCACAAACATTTAAAAGAAATTTATTCGTAGCCTTTTATTATTTCCAAATTGTTCAATTTAGTTGAAAACATAATAGAATACCTTGGTAACCTTGGATGTGCTATTTGTGTATTTTTGGAAGTACTTTAAAATATATAGTGCCTAAAATATATGATGAATAGTTTGAAATTTATTAAAAGTACACACATTTCTTGTGAAAGACTCTGTTAAGAAAACTAGAAAGTAAATCAGAGTGAGAAGAAAGAAGTTCAAAACTTGCCTCATAAAGGAGGTTGCTATTCAAAATATTTAAAGAACTTGAAGCTTACTAAAATAGTAATCTCCTTTTTAAATCAGAAGATAATTTCTTTAAAATGTAAGCCTATGGGTGAACCACAGAATCTCCCATATTCCAATTTGTAGGTACTTTATACTTTCACTCACATCATAAATTTTGATCGTATTTAAAAATAGGCAAAAGACATAGCTCCATTAAATACTCATCAAATAAAAGGCAAATAATGATATAAAATATTCCTATACTCTATGCCATCAAGAATACAAAAGAGAAATAATGACACTAACAACTATCAAGACAATGTTAATGAGCAAGAAGTAAAATTCTTGCCTCAAATACTGCCGAGCGGGGAGAGGAGGGAGATGGGGCATTGGCGAGGGGCATTGATGTTGAACTGGTAAAGAGTGGTGTTCTTTTTATAACTGAAACACAACTACAAACGTGTTTGTAATCATGGTGCTTAAATAACGATATTATTTAAAAACAAAACAATACTTTTGTTCCTTGATATCTTTTGCAGTTTCAAATAAATGTTGTGAACTTTGGGGGTTTTATTTCTGTAAAAACTGCTCTTGGAATTTTGGTAGGGATTTAATTGAATCTCTATGTTGCTTTAAATAAAATAGCCATTTTTTAAAATTTATTTTTATTGAAGAAACACTGATTGATAAGTGTTTTGTTGTTTATATCTTTTAGGTACAACTGGTAACTACTATTAAAAAGGATATGAATGCAAATTTAAACAACTATAAGATGGCAATAATATATCTATTAGGATGAACGAAATTCATTATGTCACAAAACAAATGATGTAGAATAAAAAGAGTTCTCAATTTTTTCTTTTTATAAAAATAAAATTGAACACTATTTTAAAAACATAACAATGTTGAATTTGTTCAAGGAGTTGAAGTCAAGGGATTATCATAAGACTGTACAGAAAATCTGGCTTTGCCAACATCTGACCTAAGACTTCTGTTCTCTAGAATTTTGGGAAAATAAAATTTGCCTACCTAATCCAGTGTGTGGTACTTTTTTTTCAGGACCTTAAAATATAAATGGCAATGTTGTTATAGATTAAAAGGGCTAGAGCCTATACATGGGTTTTTGAGGGATCCAGTTTATTTGGATGGGGTTGTGTCTATTTTATTGTTTGTTTATTTTTATTTTATTTTTTTGGCTTTGGCCACTCCCTTTAATGCTAAGGGTTTTACTCTGGTTCTACACTTAAGGAATTCTCTTTGCAAATATTTGGTAACCATAATAGAACTCTCAGAATTTAACCAAGTTTGGTTGCATGCAAGACAAGCATCTACCTGATATCATATTATACCTGCTAATATGAGTTCTCAGAATTGAAGGGTTTTTAAATACTCTCAGGAATACCCTTGGTAGCTTTGAAAACTGGTAATGAATCTCTCCTCCCTACATACTAATGCAGTGCACCATAAAACATATAATATTACCTCAATTATAAAATTAAGTAAACAAGCAAACAAATGACCACATCTTAAAAATTTTAATAAATGCATCCTTTATAAAATTCAGTATTGCTTTCCTTCCCATACCAAGATCTTTTTGTCATTCCACCACAAAACATGGTGATTTCCCTATCCAGAGAAATACAACACAGCCTTCCCAATTTTATATAAGGTAATAATATGGTCCCATAAATACATGATTTTTTATAAAAATTTGTATTTATATTATAGCTATTATAACATCCAGTTCACAATGAAAGAAAACAAAAGGGCCAAGTACCTCAGTGACTTAACAAAAACACACAACTGGCACTGGATCAGTTAATAGTTTGTTCCAGTATAATATTTTCATAGACAAAAGTAACTAACTTTTATATTTGTGTGTTCATTTATAGAATAGTTAGACTGAACTCAGTTTTCACTTTTGTTTCAAATTGGTCAGTTTAGCTATAATGTAGACTAGTTTGACCAAAGAATCTTATCAACCTAGCCAAAATCAGTGTAATGGCTATGTGTATTCTGTGCTTTCCTTTACTCTTCTAAATAAATCACTAGACTGTCTCCCTGAGGAGCCATAACTATATTCTTGTCTATAGAAGAATTTACCCCAGGGTTATAAGGTATAAACAGCAGTGTACAGATTCTCCTGGTATTTTCATGCCAGGTAATCAATTGACTGACAGTATTTTTTTAGCTGGAGAAACTGGATAAAGTATCACCTCTTCTACACTGATTTTTCTCACTAAGAGTATGTGTATTTATCTTCACATATCAAACTTATGTCTTTCCTTTCCCTCCACTCCTATTCTTTGTCATATCTCATAATTTGCAGTTCACACAAACATATCTGATAAATTTTTATCAAAAGTTTATCAAAAAAGTTTATCAAAATCATCAAAATTTATTTTCTTTTCTCTATCCAGTTTTCATCACTCATTAGTGACACATACTGATAATCTTTAACTGTTTTGCTCTTTTTATTCCCCAATTCTTCATATTGCACTGTGTTCAAGGAAATAAAAGACAAAGACTCATCAATATCATCTTTAGACAGCATTTAACCAAATCAAACTGTTCTTTCTCATCTATTATATTATAAAATTGTCCCTGTCCTTATGTAGCTAGCTGGATTATTTCATTACATTTATGTTTTTATCCTCTGTTACAAAAAAGAAAAAAAAAACTGTGATACTTGGTGATTTTGCTTCTTGTTATTTATTTATTTATCTAGCTAATTGCACCTTGACAATAAATAGTACTTTGCCAATTCTAAAAGTACTTCAGATAATCTTGCAGAGGTTTGAATTAAAAAAAAACATTTTCCAATTAAAATATTAAGTGCTACTTACATTTATGTTTACTATCTGTGAAACATGACATTTTTCATGCTTATTTCTTTGCAAGCATTGTTATGCAAAGATTATACCTAATGCCAAGCTATCAACAGGAGTATTTTTGAGATAAACAGTGTGTTTACAATAGGAACTGTAGTGGTGCATTTTGTTTTGCAAGATGCTGGCATTTGTATTATTATTCTGCACAGGAACAAGCCTATCTTTCTAAACCTATTGGAGAATTGCAGTAATTTTCTCAGTGATTGCACACAGAATTGGCCCTCTTGTCAGGGTCACCACTAACTGTGGTAATGTTCTCTAATTTTTTGCTAACCCTAAGTATTTTCTTCACTTATTTTTCCATCCATTCATTTTTTCACTTAGCAATCACTAATTATGCAGCTTTAAACAATGTCCATTATTTAGCTCTCAAAACATTCCCTAATGAAATGATCAATTTTTCAGTCTACAGAAAAAAAATAGCAAAGAAAACTAACATTATCAGAAAAATCTGAAGGTTATCTTCCCTAATTTGCAGGCTCGGTAGAATCCATTAGGAAATATAAGGAACGGCATATTATGACTTGGTCTCTGAACAGAAAACATAAAGTCACTTAAATTTTCTATTTAATTTGATTCTTGGAATATAATGATACATCTTAAAAATAAATGAATATCTTTTGGAAAAATGACCTTAACAAAAGAGAAAAATGCAAATAGAATTATGTGAGAAGGGCAAAATAATTTCAAATACTATTATGGCATTTAATTATTAAATATAAAAGATATAAAGACATTTTTCTTATAAAAACTTCCTTGAAGAAGAACTAGGTAAGAGTTGGAATAAGATTGGTGTTTAGAGAAATACATTTTAACTTTAGAAGCTAATTAGTCTTACCTTTCACTTTCTCTGAATTTCAGGGATATTAGGAATAAAAAGAAACTATCTTAGGCCAAGTATAGTAATTCAAGAGAAAGTTTGTTTCAATTTATAAAATTGAATTAACTGTGTGATTTATAAAACTTTTAGCACAAAGTCATGAATACTCAGATTACAAGCATACAAGGAATATGGACATATAAAATACTTGCTACTCAAGACTGTCAAATGACAAATGAAAGCATTTAATAATCAATGGCTATTTCTATATGTGGATTTATAACAGATTTTGGAAAATACCATATTCTCAAGATGCTTTTGAAAAATTTTATTTTGAAAGGTGTTATTTGAGATTCGTCTTCACTGTTAGGTCCATCTCTGAATTTTGAGATTAATAAATTTTTGGTTTGTGTAGGTATGTAAATTAAATATATTATTTTTGATATTTTATTTTCTTACAATTATAATTGTTTAAAACTTTTCATCTTTTGGTTGAGGAGGCAACAAAATGGGAGGAAGGACAAAAAGAAGGAAGGAAGGAAGGAGGGAGAAAGGAAAAAAAGAAAGAAAGAAAGAAAGAAAGAAAAAGAAAGGAAAGAAAAAGAAAGAAAGAAAGAAAAAGAAAGAAAGAAAAAAGAAAGAAGGAAAGAAAGAAAGAAAGAAAGAAAGAAAGAAAGAAAGAAAGAAAGAAAGAAAGAAAGAAAGAAAGAAAGAAAGAAAGAAAGAAAGAAAGAAAGAAAGAAAGAAAGAAGAAAGAGAGCGAATGAATGATATGCCCAAAGTTTCCTAGGACCCAATTGCAGAAAGTATAATGTTCTTATTTTAAATTTATTGCCAAACAGAACATTTATACTACTGGTCCTATGATACCGTGAGGAATTTCTACTATTTACTACTTGAGAATTTAATTGAAGGTCTTACTATTTAAGAAGTCATGGCAAAATATTGTTAAATATTGAAATGTAATATAATAATTTATTATTTCTATTATTTACTTTGACCACAATAAAAAAAAAAGAATTAAGACAGTGGTCACCATATGTCATATAGCCAATAGGGAGTAGCAATTTTAGCCTCATAGCTAAAGAACAAAGAAAAGTCAAAGGGACCAAGATCAGAAAATGTCAGCAAGTAGAGGCCATCAACATCATTGACGAACCAGTGGCCAAAGAGAGCCTGAAACTTCGCGGAGAAAACAGAGACAACCAGCTAGATCAAGGTTATTGTTTACAGATATCCAGGGTGAAATTAGTGTGAGATCTGAACTTAGAAAATCTTCCTAAAAAAAAAAAACTATACTCTTATAAGTTGTCAAATAATAACTAACACTTCATAAATATCTGGAGTTTATATGCACATTTTACATAAAATGTTTCAAAGACCAACACTCAAGAGTTAGCCAGTCTGAAATAACACTTCATGCCATGATTTATTAAGAAATACTATTTTTCAAGAAATCTTTACTATTATTAACAAAACCCATTCATAGAGACACATAATATACAATCTGTTTACCATGATAAATAAATTTGAGTAACTAAAAAAATAGATTGTTTCTTTAAGGCTCCTCAATGAAACTTCTTTGTGTGATAAGAAAATACATAAAATTTTCAGTCAAAATATTGATTTATGAATTCCTGTTGATTATAATTTTTCATAGAATATTTTTTATTTTATCTCTGACAAAATATCTGATAATATATGGTGCTACAAAAATTTGCCAAGATGAGCAGCTACTATAATGAGATAGTTGAAAAAATTGAATTAATTTTTAAATGTGTATATATATAAATATCTTTTAACTTTTTTTCTCCAATTTTGTAGCTACTTTATTAGATCTAAGCATGCAGAAGTATATCGAATATTTTTATACATACAGATATAAACAAATCCATACAAGTTGTGAGAATATTAGAGCATGAACACTAGATCATCTGGAGTAAAATCTAGGTATTGAAAAGTATGTCATCTGCTCTAAAAGTTGAACCACACCCCTAGTTTCCTTTCCTCCTCTTCTTTATTTTACTTTTACTTTTCTTCTTGTTCTTGTTCTTGTTCTTCTTCTGGTTCTTGTTCTTGTTCTTCTTGTTCTTGTTCTTGTTCTTGTTCTTGTTCTTGTTCTTGTTCTTGTTCTTGTTCTTGTTCTTGTTCTTGTTCTTCTTCTTCTTCTTCTTCTTCTTCTTCTTCTTCTTCTTCTTCTTCTTCTTCTTCTTCTTCTTCTTCCTCTTCTTCCTCTTCTTCCTCTTTTTCTTCTTCTTTCTCCTCTTCCTCCTCCTCCTCTTCCTCCTACCAATTCCTCCTCCTTCTCCTCCTCCTCTTCCTCCTTCTTTTTTCTTCTTTTTGCAAAGGCACAAGTAGGTATTGGGGAATTTATAAAGGGAAATCCTTGGCCTAAAAGCTATGGGATTTCTTGCCACCGCATACATAAATTTTAGGGGAGTTCAGCCCACCAGATGTATCCTCAGAATTTTCTGGTCAGGAGAACTGAAAAAAAATCCCATGGGGTTCCTCAAAAGGCCTACTGTGGATGCATTTTTCATTGCGTGGACGGTTGAAGAATTTCTGAAGAGATGCTTGGCATTACATTTTCGGTCATTACTTGACTATCTCTCCTTTGTAAAATCTCAGGCAAATTTGTGATCTCTATCAAATAATTTGGTTCAGAAATCCCAGCACCAAAGATTACTAAGAGAATCCCTTTTTCTGGATAATATTTAGAATTTATGTTAAGACAATATTTTTTCTCTTTTTCAAATATGTCCTTGCCGCTGCAGTTTCTGGTAATCAAGGGCGAAGTCAGAGAGCAGATCCCTGGGCTATTGACTCTCCTTAGAAAAAGGGAACCACACCTAAACACATTTTAGGGGATTTGACTCCTGCCTTTACTTGACCGCTAAAACAGTAGAGCCCTGCCCAAGTGAAGATCAGGTTTCTAGATAATTCCTACTTTATCCTAGCCCTTGTGTTGCATTTGTGGTTGGTTGTTAAAAGCTGCCCTGAGTGTTACCTTTTATTTTGCAACTCAAAATTAACTTTGATTTGTCATTGTAAACATCCTTCTCGCACCTGTGACTGGCTTACCCCTATAAAAACCCCTGTTTGGAAAATAAACTCGTCTCATGCACTCCTGCCAGAAGATTTTTGAACCTACATACTCTGTGTGTGGTTATTTATTCAATATTTTTCCATACGCTGGTCCGGGCAACCCACTTTCCCTGAAGTGGATTCACCGAAATCCCACTGGCTCTGCAAGACAGAAGCGGCTTGCAGCAGTTTCTCCACCCTTGAAGCATAATGTTATGTGACCAACTACTGCTCAGTACACACTCATTTTCACACTCCCAAATTCTTTTGATGGTGCCAGGCAACTTTCTGTTCAGTTGTTGATGATAAATTAAGTGTGGTTTTTACTATGTGCTGTGGTGGGTTCATTGGGCGGGGACAGCAACCAGGTATTGGGTCCTGAAGAGGTTATATTTCTTGTTGTCCTTCTGTCTGCCTCACGCAGAAAAATAGTCATCGAGCAAGGCAGCCATCCTTTATAATGGCTCTCTTTATAATGGATCACTCTCCAAACACACAGCAAAAATCAGCCCTCACTATTATAGTGCTCATAACCTTACTAAGTGTTGGGCCCTGAAGAGATTATGCTTGCTGTCCTCTTCTTGACTGCCTCACCAGAAAAGCAGGCAGGGAGCAAGGCAGTAGTCCTTTATAATGGCTAATTATAACTTTTGATTTTGAATAACTCACTTAATTTTTCTGTACCTCATTATTAAAATGACATTACTAACTGTTTTTGATAAAATACTACAATTACTGGCCTAAACATTTATCAATAAAAGCTCAACAAATTTGTTTCTTTTCCTGATATTTTAAGTATTTACACACACACACACACACACACACACACACACACTGTTCATCTGTTTTAGTTAAAAAAAAGAACAAATCACATGGATTCAAGAGATTGCCATCTTAAAATATCTCACAGAAGTTTTCTTTTTTTCTATATTAGTTGTTAAACTCTGTGAAGACAATACTTTTTATGTACTTTTACATCAATTTCTTTTATTGCCATTTAATAAAGAACCATATTATTAATAGTACTAATATTTTACTTGTATGTTTTTAAACTTACCTGAACTCATTTATATCTCAGTTCCTCTTGTAATAACCTTCTTCCATAATACTGAATGCTTTCTAGCCAACAAAATGAAAGATATCCCTCAAGCCAAATCCTCCAAAGTATTCTGTATATAATCACTCCACCATTTTCCCCTGCTTCTTAGTGGAAACAGAAAATACCCAGGTAAATATTAGAAATCATAAATTGAGAGTGCCAAAGAGCTACGAAAGTAAAAGACAGGGTTTTAGGAGAGAAAAACAGTCATTTTGAAGCATTCCGTGACTAAAAACATTCCCCTGAGCAAGAAACACTCTTGGAATATTCTTGTATTGTTTAAGATAATGAGAGTGCTTAACGCAATGTTTATCATATAAAAAGTATTCAATAACTGTATTATTTTTCTCCCTGTAAGCATATATTGATTAAATACATAGCAAAATCCTGAATATTGAAATAAATATTAAAACTATTCAAAATAACAATAGTTATCTTGTCTAATTACATATTTATATAATCAACATTTTTTTCTAGTACAACCCTAGCTTCTTTAGTTAAATTATTTGTTGTTTCCTTTTGTTTGTTTTATTTTTGTGTGTATTTGTTTAGGACAAATTCTGTTTTTTTACCATAGAGATGTTTCCTGGTAGTGCTCAGGAAATTGAATCTACGTGATACCAAGGATCGAATGTAGATCAGCCATGTGCAAAACAAATGTCTTAATCCATGTATCTTGTCTTTTTCTAACCCATTTTAATTTTTCCCCCATTTTACTTTTTAAAGTGTTTAAAAATAGTTCCTCATACTCTTTATTTCTTTTTTGGGGGAACTTTCCTTGGGGGAGTCATACCTGGGAGCACTCAGGGTTACTCCTGGCTCTGTGCTCAGATATTGCTGCTGGCAGGCTCTGGAGCCATATGGGATGCTGGGATTCGAACCACCATACTTCTGCATGCAAGGCAAATGCCCTACCTCCATGCTATTTCTCCGGCCCCTTTCTTTCTTTTTATTTGCCTTTACTTAGATAATTGTAAATTAATTTTAGGTTTTTTTTGTTTTTTCTTTCGGGGGGGGGGTCACACCCGGCAGTGCTCAGGGGTTACTCCTGGCTCCCTGCTCAGAAATTGCTCCTGGCAGGCACGGGGGACCATATGGGGCACCGGGATTCGAACCGATGGCCTTTTGCATGAAAGGCAAACACCTTACCTCCACGTTATCTCCCGGAATCCGTAAATTAATTTTAATCTTTTATTTCAGCACCATGATTGCAAACAAGTTTGTAGGTTTTTTTTTGTTTTTGTTTGTTTGTTTGTTTGTTTTTGTTTTTTGGTTTTTGGGTTTTGGTTTTTGGGTCACACCCGGCAGTGCTCAGGGGTTACTCCTGGTTCCATGCTCAGAAATTGCTCCTGGCAGGCATGGGGGACCATATGGGGCACCGGGATTCAAACCGATGACCTTTTGCATGAAAGGCAAACGCCTTACCTCCATGCTATCTCCCGGGCCCCACAAGTTTGTAGTTGATTTAAGTTTTTTTTTTTTTGGTTTTGTTTTGTTTTGTTTTGGGGTCACACCCGGCAGTGCTCAGGGGTTACTCCTGGCTCCATGCTCAGAAATTGCTCCTGGCAGGCACGGGGGACCACATGGGGCACCGGGATTTGAACCGATGACCTTCTGCATGAAAGTAAACGCCTTACCTCCATGCTATCTCCTGGGCTGATTTAAGTTATAAATAAATTATTTTTGAATGAAAGGAATTACATTATTGAACAAAACTTATAGGAAACAAAAATAGTAAATGAGGTGCTAGAGCACAGCAGGTAAGGGGATTATTTTGTATACCATAGACACTGGTTCAATTCCTGACATGCCATGTGGTTGCTCAACACAAGATTTAAACTCCAAAAAAAAACAAACAAATGAAAAAAATATTTTGGACCAGAGTGATAGGATAGAATGTAGGGTGTTTGCTTTGCATACAGCCAACCAGGGTTTTATTTCCAGAATTCTATTTGGAAAAATTTCTGAACCCATAGCCAGGAATTACCCATGAGTACCTCCAGATGTGGCTCCAAAACAAAACAAAGTCACTAATAAAACAGAAAAATAAATGCCAGACCAGGTAACGTATAATAAGATTATAGGGTTAAATAATATTTAAATTATTTTAAAGAGAAAACTTAAAATCTGTTCTCAGAAATGACTTTATCAGATGCTTTTATTTTACTTTTCTAAACTTCATATCCAAATCTATAAAATAATTTCTAAGATTAGCTATCTCAATTAAGTTATTATTATTATTATTATTATTATCATCATCAGAAAGTAGATATAGTGCTGTGTGGAGGCACTTGCATTGCAAATTTGCCTTCTTGCTGTTTGTGGGACCATATTAACAATTTTCTTTGATATTCTTAAAAACAAAATTATTCTCTCTTCTTATTTCTTTTATCTTTAGTACCAGTTTTTATCAAAGATTATGGTATAGGTAAATATTTGGTGACAAATTAAATAGCTGAATGTATACAAACATAAATGCGAGACATGATAAACTGGTCACATTTTGAATTTTTATAGTTTTTGAGAAAATGCATTAAACACAGTCTAATTTTCCTACTTACCATTGATGTCTTCTGCTAAGTAATGCAAATGATTAATTAGCAAAGAATGAATCATTGATTCTTTTGGAGTGAGAGCAAGTTTCTAAACATCTGACTATAGCATTTTTGTTAACTATCTTAACCTTATTTTGGATATATTTCTTCTAAAATGCACCTTATTTAGCATCTTGGGTTGACTCATTTATATGGAGTTTACTGTTGATAGATCTGCAAGTGAAATTTGGGGGAAGATTGTCTATTAGAATCTATAAGTGCACTATCAGTCACTATATGTGCATTCTAGCACTTAGCATTGCATTTAACTTTGGCGTGATGCTTGGAAACATTTAAGTACGGAAGTTACCAAAAATGAATAAAATCATGTAGCATTTAATGTATTACAAAAATGAGAATACTGTCTTCCCTCATGAGAGTTAAAGCAAGGAAGCAAAGGAGTTCTTTGTTCTGACTCAACTAGCTTCTCAGAAGCATTAGAAAACTCAATTTTTTGACATTTCTCAGTCATGCTTCTAAATGACTCTACCTTTAGAGTCTAACTTTGAGTATTGATTTTGAAGTTACAATTGAAGCTACACAGGGAATCTTCGAATAATTAAGACTGATTGTATTTAATATTGGTGAAAAAATGACTTCAAATATCAAAGAGTTTACCGTTCAGTTGAATATATAAAAATGATAAAATAACTACAAAACAAGGGTAAAGGCAACTTCAAGTTCCACAAAATATTCACAAGCGTGGAAAACTGAAATAAAATGAGACTTTATTTTGGAAAGTGTTTTACATGTAAAAGGATGACTGGAAGTGTAAATGAGGGATTGAGGGATATCAAAGTAAAGAAATTATGAATGGGGAGATTGAAGACAAACCCTACAGTGAGTATGATGCTTGCTTTACATTGGCTAATCTGCAATCAACATCTCTCTTTTTTTTTTTTTTTTTT
>PVKC010015029.1:0-21749 GCA_004027635.1 Crocidura indochinensis | reverse complement strand
ACACACACACACACACACACTCACTTTCTCTTTTCCTCCCCTCTCTCTCTGTCTCTTTCTTTTTCTTTTATTTTTTAATTTTAGACACTGGGGTTTGCAAAATTGTTACTGAAGGATTATCATGCATAACATTTTATTAAAAGTGTTATGGTACTAGTATCCAGACAATAAAATCAAGGGTCAGCAGGACCAGTCAATAGTAGGAAGTTTACCGAAAACAGTGGGGAGTACTGTTAGAGAAAGAACCATTATGACAATGAGTGATAGGAATGATCGTTCTGTACAGGAATTTTATTTTAATATGATGACATAATGCAATCTATGATGTTATTGTACCATGCATACCTGTATCCCAAACTCTGAATGTCATTTCATTCTATCTAAAATTTACATTAGAAGGTTCAGAGAGATAGTACAGCAGGTTGGCCCTATGTCTTGTATGTCACAAAACTGGATTAGATTCCTGGCATCCGGTATAGTCTCTCAGATTTGCAGGAGTAACCATTAAGTACAAAGCCAGGAGTGAGGTAAGTGAATGTTATTTTACAGATAAGATTTTTGTATAATAGCTACCAAATGTCAGAATCAATATTTTAATCCAGTTCTGTGATTCCATCAAGGTTAAACCCTTTTATCTTCTATATTTCCTTTTCTTTTTTATTTTATTTTCATTTTTCCCTTTTTATATTTTCCTCCATTTTCTCTTTCCTCATTCTTTCCTTTCATTCTCTCCCTGTTCTTTCCTTTCCTTTCCTCTCCTTTCCTTTCCTTTCCTTTCCTTTCCTTTCCTTTCCTTTCCTTTCCTTTCCTTTCCTTTCCTTTCCTTTCTTTCCCTTTCCTGTACTTTTTCCTTCCTTCCCAAAAGAGTGGCACAAATCAGCAAATAAAAAGATAAATCTATAATGATATATATACAGCAGAAATAATTTAGTCATTATAAAGTGAAAGTTTGAGTTTTGGGACAGAGGATAGAACTTGAGGCAATTAATTACACTAGGTAAAATTAGTAAGGAAGTGAATGAAAATTGCCAGATGGTTAACTTCATATGTGGAATATAAATAACTAAATCAAGCAAACTTGCATAAAAAAGACAAAACAATTGACCAGATTTAGGTGAAAAAAACTGCAGTAGCTAACTGAAGAAAAAGGGTTACATGGAAGAATGAGTTGAAATATCCTTTTTCTTGGTGGAAGTACAGTGGATGGAACCTTGTACTCCCCAGGGAGAAAAATATTATGAAACATCTTACTGTGCTAGAAATGATCAGCCTTAAGTTATACATAACAAGCCTAAATCCTACAATGTATAAAGATTGAAAGAAAAGTAAATGGGCAAAAATTTAAAAAAATCAATGAAAATATTGGGGAATGATAAGGATTTGGATATTAGAGAAGTACAATTTTTAGCTGGAACAAGAGGTAGACCAAATAAATTTGAGAAATGCATGAAGAAAGATGTTGAGAAGACTATAACTATTCAGAAGTGACGAGGCAGCTAAATAAAAACAGAGAAGTTACTTTATGGCTGCTGAAACATTCCCCTATGTAGGTTAGCTTTCTAAATTGTTATTATTAGTGTTATCACCACAGTACAAAAGAATAAAGATAAATGAAGAAAAACAAGTACTAGCTAAACTGGGAAAATGAGAGCCAGACACGAATGGAAAGTAAAGGAAGCGTGAAGGATGATTAAAAAGAAACTAAAATAAAGAAAACACGTTATTTTATTTTTATCTTTTCTAGTCAAAAATAATGAAATAGAAAAGGTGCAAAATATGATACCTAAATCTATCAACAGCAGGATGTACAAAATTATGTCTCGATTACATCACTAAATGTAGTACTTTTGATTGCTAATTATACCATCAAATGTATAGTCGGGATGTGAATAATATTTTAAACCTAACTTTGGTTACTGCATACATTGACAAATTCAAATCTGCAATCTATATAATGTGAAAATGCAGTTTTAAGCAATTATGATATAAGTATATACTTTCCAAAGCATTCATATTTAATTTAAGTAGCATGCATTTAGATATCTTCTTTGAATTGGATTTGACATGCTGTGCATTTTAAGACATCTCAATTAGAGTGTCTATTAAAAAATTCTCATAAAATAGAGAACAAGATAACTCAAAGTAATTTAAAAATTGGTTTTAATGCCCCCCGTTTTTTCTTTTTGATTTTTGAACCACACCCAGTGATGCTCAGGGGTTATCACCTGCTATGTGCTCAGAAATCGCTCCTGGATCAGGGGACAATATGGGACACTGGGATCAAATAAAGGTCTGTCCTGGGTCAGCTGCATGAAAGGCAAACACCCTAACTGTGCTATATTTCCAGTCCCTAAAAATTGGTTTTAAAATATTATCATAGTATACTCTAGTTTCTCTTCAGATAGCATATATCTTTTGCCTTTTACTAAAGAAATTATCATGCTGCATACCAGGGCAGATTCTGATTGGCTAAATATATTAACAAGTTTTTAAACTTTTTATTATCTCACAAGTAATGTGAAATCAATTGTTATAATAAAACATGTGCAAGACATAAAGTGTTGAATAGAACAATTTATCATCAACCTATTTAGTATCCTTATATTTTAGAATAAAATGTATGTGATTAAATTATATTGATTACTGCATTTTAGTGGCCATATTTCTTAAAGCTGTGGATCTTGCTAATTATTTTGTTCTTCCCTACTTAATAGAAAGCTAAGTTTGGTGGCATCATCATTGTTTTTATATTAAATATATTTATCTATTTATCTTAAAGACATTTGATATATATGATTGAACACAGTAATTTTTTTTTTTTTTTTGGTTTTTGGGCCACACCTGGTGACGCTCAGGAGTTACTCCTGGCTATGCGCTCAGAAGTCGCTCCTGGCTTGGGGGACAATATGGGAACCGGGGGATCGAACCACGGTCCATCCTAGGCTAGCGCAGGCAAGGCAGGCACCTTACCCCCAGCGCCACCGCCCGGCCCCGAACACAGTAATATTTTAATATAGACAACTAACTGGTGCTATAAGAATTACCTGTTAATGCTATTAAGAAATTTCTTAACAATTGGCATTTACTAATATACTTTATGGACATCAACTAGTTGTTATTGACATTTGCTTTATGAAACAGAGATGCTTCTGTGAGTTCAAATGCTTCTGTGAGCTTTAAATATTGATACATTGGTATCCATATCTATCAACTCCTTTGAATCTACAGCACAAAATCTGTTGGGTTCATAGTGATATTACCTTCAAGATTTGCCTATAATTTGAAAGCTTTCTAAAAGTACCTTTCTATTTTTTTCTATGTATTATATATAATATAACGGATATATAGTCATTTGTTAATCATGAAAATAATTTTTATGTCTTAGTTTTTAATGTGTTTAATTTACTCTTGAGGTTTAATTCCTCTGGTTGAACTACTGAAATCACATCTAGAATAATTTCAGTCTTTCTCTATAATGTGATTCTCCAAGTTGTTTCATCTGCTTCATTATATATAAAAACAACATAATTAGGTCCTCAAAACCCTCTAGCAATAAACACATAGAATGATAGAATGATAGAAGGTCAATCTTAATTTTAAAAGAAAAAGATGAACCAAAGAGATAACACAAAGACTTAGGTACTTCCTAGCATGTAAGTTAGCCATGATCTTCATTCATTTCCCAGACCCTTATTTGATATCCCAAGCACTTCCAGATGTGCCTCTCTCTCTCTCTCTCTCTCTCTCACACACACACACACACACACACACACACAAAACCTTTAAAACTTTTTATAAAAGAAAGAATGCACATGGGTAAAATGTAGACTAAACTTGGGGATAAACTTTTGCTTCCAGACTAGCTTACTAAAAGAAAATCATGCAGTCAAAGCATATTCAAAAAGCACTCAGAGGTTTAAAGACCATTAGAAGCTTTTATAAAACACAGTCAAAAGATATTACAAAGGAGTAAGAAATATATTGATTAAATATCACTATTAATATCTATGGTTAAAAATATCTCAGGGTCAAGGTAAAGTTATACTGTAGAAAGATCCTTCTAAATGGTGAAGTAGAAAATACCTTGGAATTCCTTGCTTGGCCATGCATATCACTATACATACATAAATAATGTATGTGTGTATACATATATAAGTAAATGTATATATAATAGGTAGAATAATGTGAATATATAATGGCTCATCAGACACCCAAGATCTCGGAAACTTGAACATGAGTTTTGATTTATATTTTGTTTGTTTGCTTGTTTGGTTTTAAAAATGTATGTATGTATTTGCCATTGTCTCTATAACTTTTGGCCATGACATTTTATCTTCTGGCCTTGTTTTGGTTTTCTGCTTATTTTTTGGACACTATTTATTGAGCTAACATTTGCAGAGATCTTATCAAATGCCAGCGATTGCTCTGCTAAATACTTTATGTACACTAATCCTTTGATCCTCAAACTATTAACTATAACAATACCTATCTAGTATCTTGACTAATTAATTCACTTATTATTTTTAAGAGTTTTGAATACTGCTAGACTCATACACATGATAAATAAGTGTCTACCAACCATTTGAAATAGAATGTATTCATTATTTTTATTTTATGACAGGTAATGGAAACAAAGTTAGATTAAGAATCTCTCAGGAACCACAAACTTAGAATTGTACTTGAAACTTACAAAAATTAAACTTTCAACTTCCTTTGCAAAAGGGGACATTTCACAAAGATGTATTTGGGTTACTCTTTCAACAGCTTGCTCCTAACACATCCCCCAAGGTTCCCAGAATTTCTATCTATTCACACACACTCACTTGGTGTCTCCTAGAGAATGCCAAACATGTCACATAATTTCTCCACCACAGCTCTTCTTCAGTTATCTACACAAAACGGATATGGGCTTGATGTATGAGTGCCCATACAGATGGATGGCTTGTGAATAGAATGTAAGCAGTGATGTTTTAACTTTAAAAATTCAATAGCTCTGCACTGAATATTTTATGCTGGAAGACATAAATATCCACCCAGTTAATTATCCTTTTATTTTTTTTTTTTTACTAAATAGCACAATGCTACAAGTTCAAGGATCCATCTTTACATATTTAATATTTACAAACAGGGGTGGCGAACGAGTTCGACACAAAGAGCCAAAAATTTTAAACTGTGAGAGTCAGAGAGCCACTCCATGCAGTGACCTGCCAAAACATACAAACACTCACACAAAAGGATATAATTTTAACAATAATATATTAAACACATATTGCATTTTGCCATTTTGAGTGAGGGTAAAAATACTCTTCACCACCCCTGTCTACAAACAAGTAGCAGAAAAGAATACCCTGATGGCCCTATATTTTTATAACTTTTCTTACAAAAATATTGCTCCCTACACAGATTTATGTTTCCGTGAATGGTTCTAAATGTGAGTTCTATGAAATGCATATTATCTTTGAGTCAGGTGTCTTAGCTTTGAAATGGAATTCCCAGCACATACTTAATATAATGAGGGCCAGAGAAGTATTACAGTGTGTAAGATGCTTAGCATGCAAACACAGACTGGGATTTGATCCCTGGCACCACAAATGAGTCTCGAAACCCTGTCAGGAGTAAAATCTGAGCACAGAGCCAGAAATAAGTCATGATCACAATGGGGTTTATGTGGATCACCTCCAAGCATATACAGAGAAAAATAGTAATGGTAAAAAATAAAAATCAATAAAATAAAAACCAATAAAACACAAGCTGGTGCAAAATAAGACAAGTATGTTTGCAAATTTTTCTAAAAGAAAGTGACATATAAATTAAAAATCAGCAAGGATATAAATTAAATTTAGCTATATTGTATTAATGTTAAAATTGTAGTTTTATTTTTTAATCTTCCCTATTATAAAGTGTAAGTGTATTTATATTATTTTTATATACACATTGACAATTGAAAGCAGAGCATGAGGAAAACAAGTCTAAAGTAAACCTAGGAAGATGATTTGGAAATTAAATTTTCTCAAGATAATCTTAGAGTAGACAATATGGCAATAATTTCTGAAATGGTTGTCTCATCTAAGCAGCATGTCTGATCCACCATGTAATGTGATTTTAAATATCTCTAGATGTTCTTGGATGGAGTGTATCCATTTCTGGGTACAGCTCTGAAAAAAAAAAAGAAACTTCCTTGTTCTTATTTCAACAAGTGATGTGACAGGTCAATATTGCCTAAAGTGGAGCATACCGGGAATAAGCTCCGGAATGACTTTTAATATACTAGATACGCTAGAGGCTCCACTAGACTAATGATGGATTATTGACAAACTGCACTGCTGTGATGCATTTTCTAAAAGCATATGTTTACTCCTCCAAGGAACCGTTCCAAGTTGGTCTCAATATTCAGTACATTTGTTTTATTTGCGTATATTATCTTTGTCTCAGAGATTCTTAACCATAATGGAACACAATGCACTGAGTTTCTGTCAGTGCTGTTTCCCTTTCACAAAATCCACAATGAATATTTATGATTCTAAACTTAATATAGGTACCCGAAATAAATAAATAAATGATAGTGCAGTCATGGCTTTAATGAGGTTATCAAATGGAGTAGAACTTCAAATTTGCCTTTGGGTTTTTAAAGAACAGTCAGCTAAGAATGAAGTCTTCTTTGGAGCATGCATAATAAGAAAGATGGCAACAACAATTTCTAAAGAAGGATGAAGGAGGGAAGCAGGGAAGAGAGGAAGGGGGAGAAAAGAATCAGTACAAAACTAAAGGGAGAAAAATAGCTTTCCTAGCCATATACAAACCAGAAAATAATTTTGAAAAAAGTCTGCATTTATCCAAGTCATGCTCCCTAATCTTTTAAGGTACTGGCAGACGTTTCATCTTATTAAACATTAATTTAAAAATCCAGACCATGCTTGGTCTCGTCTGACCTCTTATTTTATAATTATTTTGAAAGGAAAAAATATAGACACATAAAAGCATAATACCCCTGAATATGCCTGAATTTTAGCACTTAAAATACTATAGCTCCTTCTCAAAACTCTTCAAGAAAAGTCATGTCTCTCTCCTTGTCCTTGTCACACATGTTCTTTGAGATTTTAGAGAGAAGTGGTCCCGTTTCTTGGGACCACCCTGTTGACAAAGCACCATTATGTATGAAGCAACAATAGCAACAATACAGACAATGACATGATTCCTTTCCTCTGGCTTTCAGACTATCTATCCTCAGGAAATGAAGCATGTGGTTTTGATGAAGTAGTTCCTTAAATTTTAATGCGACATTGATCTATCTGAGGATTCCGAAAGGTTCATGGACAATCTACTCAAGGAGGAGTACTAACAACTGAAAGTAAAAACACACAGAAAGTTTAGTTATAGAAAAACATTCTGTCAAGTGTAAATTACAAGTGGGAAAGCAATAAGAGCTCACTTATGAGCTTTTGGTTCATATCGCAGTGGCTCCAAGTCAACACTGAAATGTGAAGTACATAAATAAGATGTCTTGTCCATAAACCAAGAAATGTTTCAGCAGAACTGAGGCAATAGAGGGAAAAAAGACTTGAAGATATTAGCTGGTGTCTACTATGGTTTTCTTCACCTAGGTTATAGGCTTCACCATCAAATTCACTGTCAACAGGATGAACTGTATGATTTCACCCTCATGAACAGAACATAATTGCACTACTTTGCCAATTCCTACTAGGTTATCTTTATACAGGCTTTCCAGGTGTTTATCCCTACTTAGAACTGGCACATCATCATCTGTTTTCTCTAGTCTATGCTTGTTTTGTAGTCACTTTGTTTTGGTCCCACCTCTTCAATTGCTGCCACAATAATCTTACTACAACCCCCCAAAGTTGTATTTTATAAAACTGTTGGATTTTCCATTATTTATAGACTATCTCCATATAAATGTATATATACATATGTGTATATTTTCCCATAAAATCGTACACTTTTTGTTGTTTGAATCCAGTAAATTGGCATGATTCATCATTAGAACAGCAGTTAGGAACTGGTCATGCCTGTGAGCAGAGAGGAGGGGATACAGGGAAAAGCAGGCTCTTACTGGGTACGAGAACATGATACCCAGGTTTGTGGCCACAATGGCAACAAAAGGAAAGGGTCGGGCTAAAGCAAAGAGTTACAAAGTATTTCAGGGTAGTCATAAAAGGCTGCCTTATATAAATAAGATACTTATTGTTTCTGAGATGATTTCAACTCAAATGGCCAATGAAGGCTTGAACTGGCTGGCCAATCAGCTCAAACAAACAAAAAAAAACATATATATGTATATATAAATACATATATATGTATTTTTTAAACACACACTTTGGGGTCTCAAGTGATAACACAGCAGATAGAGTGTATGCCTTTAACATAAGTTCAATCCCTGACATCCCCTATGATAGTCTAAAGTGTCAAGAGTAAATTCTGAGCACAAAACCAGAAGTAACCCTTACCCTTAGATGCAGCCAGGTTTGACCAAAACATACACACACACACACACACACACACACACACACACACACATACATGTCACTTAGACTTTCATTTCAGTATCTTTGACCAAATTATTTGTACTATTTTTAGCTATTTCAACCACCACAAAATAATCATTATTCAAAGCTATTCTCTTGCTACTTCACTGTTTGTATTCACTTCTTAAAACATTTTTACCCATGATCAATTACTCTTTTTTTCTCTGCTGTAGTATTTTCACCCAAGACAGGGTAATATCATAGTACTGTGATTTTCAGTGATTCTTTGCACAAATACATAGTAAGGTGCTGGGGCCAGAGAGAGAGCTATGAGGTAAAGCGTTTGCTTTGCATGCAGAAGGTTGATGGTTCGAATCCCGGCATCACATATGGTCCCCCGAGCCTGCCGGGAGCGATTTCTGAACATAGAGCAAGGAGTAACCCCTGACCACTGGCGGTGTGACCCAAAAACCAAAAAATACAGAAAACAAAATACAAAACAAAACAAAACAAAAAAACATAGTAAGGTGCTATGATAGACTTAAAAAGTTCATATGTGTGGTGTGTGTGTATGTGTGTGTTTGGAGACTGATTCCAGTAAAGAGTTGCATCTTTAGATTTTAATGAAATGGAGTTTCCTATTTTCATTTTTATTTGTATTTTTAGGAAAAAAATGTTTTTGATTTCCTTCAGTCTCTCAACAAAATACCACCAACCACAAATCTGAAGTTTCTCAGAGAAATGGCTCAATCATATTTCAGAGCATATAATGTCATTTTTTGTCCTCCTTGGAATAAAATGAATATATATTCTGACTAAGTTGATGCATAAGGACCTCAGAAAAATATAATGAAAGCTTTTATAACTAGCAGAAAGAACTAAAAGAGAATAATATTTCAGACTCTGGAAGAGGAAGTGTGTCTATGAGGAAGGAGAAAAATCTTCATGTTTAACTTACAAACACAATTGAAAAGAAAAACTTTAAGAGAAGTGCTACCTTTGCTTAAACTTACATTTCTCTAAAATCTTTAGTTACTAGCCTCTTTAGATTCAAAATCCTCTACACTATTTTTATTTGAAGTAGAAAAGAAAACTACTTTCGCTGAACAAATCAAGAAGAAAGCACTTTGGGAGTGAGATGTAGATGATGACCCTAAAATTAGAGAAATTGAAAATTCTCATTTTGGATGAAATGCATTTCTTTATGCAGAGACAGCACTCTTGGGCTTACCCAATTCTGTGATCATTTGAGTGTTAGATTTTTCAAGTTTTCTCAACACTAAGATTTGACTCCTGATGCTAGTCAGATAATAAGAGTGAGATATTTCCAGGAAAATTATTTCAAATATCTTCTATCACATTCCTTCCCCCTGAAAGGATTTCTTCAAATGGTTCTTGTTATCAAAGCCCCATGCATCCCCAGGTCGCATTGTATTTAGATTTGCAGAGACTTTATTGTAATCTCAGCAGTATCTGGCTGTCAGCAAAAAGGTGGCCTAATGGACTATAATCTTTTTTGCACAGAATAAGGACAGGTCTAGCAGAAAAATGTTTAATTCTAGATGATGGCTCTTGCAGAGTCAGTAAAGGGCACGTACTAATAAGGAACTGCAAAAAAAGAAAAAAACACCATGAGACATGCTCCCCTCGAAAAGCAAGCTCAGCAGATTTTCTGCAGTTAATAGAATCATTACTGTTATGTGTCAAACTATGAAAAATACCAAAGGACAGGAGAATCAGAAAGCAAATGGAGAAGAGAGCTGCAGCAACAACAAAAAAAAAGAGACCCGTCTGAAAGCTCAAATCCTCCCTTCCAGAAATTTCCAGCTGAAAGCTAACCATATTGCCAACTGTAGGAACCAGAAGTATATCCCCAAAGCTTGCCTAAAACAATGAACATGGGTTTTACAGCATCATCAATCACACACAGTAATCTAACACTCTAGCACATTCATATTAGTTGAAAGGTCATTTTCTAGTAAGACCTGCATTGTCATCTGCTTCCATGCCCAAGCTTTGAGAAGTTTATCTTTGCTATTTAATGCATACATTTTTTTTTTGTTTCTTCTTAGGTACACTTTACAAAGTTCTGCCAAAAATAAAATAAAGAAGGTAAGACAGACTATTTTCTGAAGAAAAAACAAAGATCCAGTTGCTTTCAGAAGGGCATCTATTATCATCATTTAGAAAGGCCTCTTTAGGATCAAAGACAGTCAAACTAGTTCTCCAGAAAACTGGGTAGTCAACCTGGTCTAATGAGTGAGTGCTAATATCTCATGTCAATTACTCTCCTGCTCCCCAGCACTCCACATAATTGCCATCTGTAATAAAGGACAGTCCTTGTGCCATGACCACAAGAAGCACTGATGCTTAAAAGCCACACACTTCAAATGACAAACTGGAAAATATGAATTTTTAATGCCATGAGGTAGAAGAGCAAAACAAGTAAACCAAGATAGATTCATAAAAACTCACACAATAACCCCATAGGAATGCAAAGCAGCTATTTAAGACTCTCCACAGTCATTTATCAGCCCAGAGAATAATCATGCAAACAAAACTGAAAACACAACACCTGACCTTTCCCACATAGTCTGGCCCAGACTGGGACTGTTTAATGCAACACAACAATGAGAAAAAGGTTCTGAATCCAACACATGACATTCCGAAGTGAGTATTCATGGCAAGCACTATAAAACCTTACAGCATCCAGCCCTCCATTAGGCACAGCTTCAAATTTCAGTCATTATTTTGAGTAAAAATGAAATTAAATGGTAGAAGCTGCCTGCATATAAATGCAACAGCAGGTGCTATTTGAAAATGGATTTACTTAGGTTGGGGGCAGTGGTGGGGTATTCCTATGACCTCACTACCAGTGAGTTGAATTAATCATGCCTGCAACAGGCAGAAAGTGCTCAGGTTACTAGCCTGTCCTTTAAGAACTTTATCTATGTTATCAGCCAACATCTGCGATACCGATCCCTGGCTATTATCTGTTACAATGCTGCTATGTGATGGAGTTTAACTCAATTTATCTAGCTCTTAATTTAACCGTTAATAAAATCTGAACATCAAGGAACATAGCTCAGAAGGTTTTGAATAGTGCCTCTGGGATACACATTTTATTCTTCCCACTGTTTCTATTCTGGTTACATCAGTATGCAGAAGCCATTTCAACTGAATATTCCTAGACACAATAAAATTGTATGCAGAAAGATGGGTTTGGGTTGAAATAAAATGTTTCGACTTCTGGCAATTTATTTGTCATGCATGTTACATTAGTACAAGGGTAATCCAGGTCAGTCAAAAAAGCAGGGATTTTTGTCACAAAAGATGATGGGAACATATATGAAGAATCAAGGGGATGTCTCTGTCTCAGTCAGTGTAAGAAGTCAAGTGTATTGTAACAAGAGGAATGCACTCTAATATTTAATTCAGACTGGACTCTGAATGGGAAATCTAGTGTGGATGAAGCCAGCATCTGAATGAAGACCTTGAAGAGGTCATGATTCCTCACTTTATATCAGAACCAGCCAGGAGAGACTTAGTAGCATTTCTTGAACTCATGCCAAGTTGGAATATGCCAAATGCCACTAGTTAAGTGTGGCAATGCACATCCTCATTGATATCTAAACTGGACTGACCTTTTTCCTCTGAGTGATATCAGTGCTTCAGACACTGCCAAATGCAAAAGGTAAATTAATTAATTAAAACAAAATTAAAAAAATAAAACAACAAAAGAACTCTTACCCAGGACTCTTGTTTGGTAGATAATGCAGAGGCATTATTCTTAATGTTCTCTCGACTTTTCTCAGAGTTTAATCTGGTAGTTGGTTTTGAGAATAAGTCGGACCTGAGTTTGAAAACTGTGTTCTCATTTCTAGGAATGAGGCCACAGAACTAGTTATTCAACTTCAATAAGCCTATGCCCCTCATCTGTAAAATAGGTCATTCATCGGCATTTCTCTCATCTTTTGCTTGTGTAAGTCCATAGTCTTTACTACAAAAAAATTTTTGATAGTTTATGGGCTACCATAAGTAGTGCTCAAAGCATATTTCTGGCTCTGCACTCAGGGACAATCCTGGTGCATTTGAATTAGTATTTAAAAGCCAAGGATTAGACCTGAGCTGTCCTTATGCAAGACAAGCAACCTACTCACTGTATATATATTGTATGCACTTGTACTTGTTATTATGAGGATAATACCTCATAATCAAAAGTCATTTGCAGAAGTATTGAATCTGAGGAACAGAAAAGCATCCAGTTTTAAAGAAAATGATGGAAACTTGTACATAAGATATATTGCAAAATCCACCAAGGACCAGCAAGAGTCTTCATATTGTTTTTGTTTTATTTATTTATGTATTACCTTCTCATCACAGCAAATCCTGCTACAATTTGGGGATGGGTGGGAAATTGGTCTAAATAATCAGAAGGTGACACTATAAAACAAGCATTCATGTAAATTCATATTAAAATTTGTCACTCATGAAGCCCCATTTGTGACTTAATAGATTATATATTTTATAGTCTGATAGGTTTTTATAAAATAGTTTAGTATCTTGGCTCTAAGCTACATATTCACAAACTGTCTTTATTCTTTTCTAAATAGGAAGACTTGTTTAAAATAAGTTAAGAATTATTTTTTTCTGCCACAGTTATACGTGCAGCTTCTCATCAAAATAATGTGTTACTATTTTAAAATCAATTTGAATATGATTTATCATTTTCATATGTTACTGCTCATATGGTTCTTCATAAACAACTGCACTCATCAGACTTCTTGCAGAACTGACTCTTATCTCTGGAGCCCAAATCAAAAAGATATACATATTTTCTTGAATAATACCATTATTTATATATTTGTGGCAGGTACTAAAAACAATTTTTATCATTGGGAAAAGAAATATCTAAGTTAAAATTTTGCCAACAAAGGATTAAAAAGAGGAAGAGACACACCAATTTTCCTATGCATATTTTGGGAGGGCTTTTGGTACACACCTGATAATGCTCAGGGGTTACTCCTGGCTATGTGTTTAGAATTGCTCCTAGCTTGGGGGACCATATGGAACTCCGGGGATCGAACCGATGTCTGTCCGTCCGTCGTGAATCAGTCATGTGCAAGGCCAATGCTCTACCACTGTGCTAATGCTCTGGCTCCACTTTTCCTATGCATTTTACACCTAGAATCATACAATGAAAAGAAGTTTTGATTTTATTGTATCTGGGGGCTAATTAAATGATTTTCTAGTTTAGAGGGCCACATCCAGCACTAATCAAAAGCTGCTCCATTTCTGGGTAGGGCACCATTAATGGTGGTGCAGAAGCATCTTTCTGGAATTTCTCTGCATGCAACGAATGTGTTCTAGTCCTTGATCAATTTCCTGGGTCCTATTTTATTATTTCTCTTGCAAGTCTCATGTTAATTGGAGGTGATTTATATTATTTTCCTTGAGTCTGTGCTATTTTATTTGTTACTTATTTTAATTATTTTTGTTTTGGGGAGCACTTAAAATGCTCATTTCGGCTCTTGTTCATGGCTCAGTCATGACAATCCTCAAGGGTTCATAGGTGATGGGATGGAGATTGAAGCCAGACCTCCCACGTACAAAGCTAGCATCCCAATAGTGAGTCTATCTCTCTAACCCCAATGTTTGCTTTTTTAAACACAAAAAATATTTTCCTTTGATCAAGCTACAAAAAATTGTCTATTGAAAAATGTCCAGACACTCTTTTTATGGCTAGATGTTGATCTCTTCCAACTCTTCTACTGGTTTATGAGAATATAAAACTTGATTAACATATCTGGAGTAGTCTTAAAACAGTAATGTTAAGTTTATCTGTTTAATGCATTCTATCTAGCTTTTATTTAGAAATTGATTGAGAAACAATACTGCTTTAAGGTTAAAAAAGAAATACGCCATTACCTCTAATTTCCCACAACTCTTTCTAAATATTTTTTGCTTGTTTGTGTTTGTTTATTTGTTTTGTGCCCATACTAGACAGTGTTCAGGGATTATTCCTAGCTCTGCATTCACAAATTGCTCCTGGCAAGCTCAGGGTACCATATGGGATACCGGTGTTCAAACCTGAATCCATCTCAGGTCAGTTGAGTGCAAGGCAAACACCCTACCACTGTACTATCACTGCAGCCCCTATTTCTAATTCTTTTCTAAATTGTTTTATAACATTTACTTTTTTAAGAAATAACTTGTTGGTAAAGCCCATTCTAGGAATTTATTCAGTATGCATTGCAGCAGAAAATTTCTATGTATTAAAAATTATCTGAGCAAAACTCACCAAATGATTTCATAACCAACTTGAACTTAATTATTCAAAGAACTATCATAACATAACACCTCCAACAAATGAATGGCAGGGATAGACAATCTGAAGATGAATCATTTAGCTTGTCCTTAGCAAAACGGCAACAGAATCTATTTTTACTTTATTCAATTTTCCCCTAACAATGTGAAATTCATGTACAAGCACAAAGCCATCTGCACTTAATTAATCACACAATCCACCCAAACATTATCATATCCCAAGAGAAGGGAAAAGTATGTGTATATAAATGTATATATGTGTAATATATATTTAAATAGAGCCTTATGTAATGCATTTAAATTGGGACATATATAAATGATACAGTAAAAAGCAAAGCTCTGCCTAAATAATAAAATCCTAATTCAAGGCAGTAGAAAAGATAGTCAAGAATAATTTTTCATTACAACTTCTTAACTCTTTTGATACTGACATATTTATTTTTTGTTGAAGGTCTTGATACAAGAAGAAAGTTCTCAAAGATTTCATCTACTTTGAGGTTTATCTCCTATAAAATAAGAGAGAACAAAGAACATACAACCTTAAAAACAAATCAACTCATCAATGTTCTATGTTCTCTGGTCCATAGCCCAGACACTTTTTTCCTCATCATGTATGAGAGAAATTGGATAGTTCTAAACGTGTTCTTTCCATGACAGTCCGGAAATGGAAATCCAGTATGGGTAAGGACAGGAATAATTGTGGTGAAAACTGATAACACGGACTTATACAACGATGAACAGAGGGATAAGAAAGACAATATAACTCTCACATTGGGCTCTGTTTCATAATCTTTGCTGCCAGTAATGGTTGAATTTCTAGGCTTTGTCATGCTTACTAGCCATGTTAACCAAGCTATTCTTTCAGGATTCATTTCCCAAGATTACTAAAAGCAGTCTATTGGAAAGAACGTTGCTCTGGGAATCTGGTGTTCTAAATTTTAAACTCTCCCAAGAAGAGTAGACATACCTTAAACAGGGACATTTAAAGGACACTAATTCTTTACTAATAATGAGGTTTTAATTTTCCAATGTCATGCATTAAATATGAAAGTGACTATATATTTACTACCATACACATAATATGGACAGAATGACCCTAATAGGAACTTAAAGAATCTCTTCAAAGAGAATAAACTGTTCCATCTTTACAAAATGAATTATTATATTGTTTTTATAATATGAAGACGAAAAAAAACCTCCTTTTGTGAATTCCAAAATATCACTTCAAGTTGATATTGAGATCAGATACATCAATAAGTCCCCTGAGTTACTCAAAAGATGCTGAGTAACTCTTCTTTGTATAGAAACTGTTTATGCAATGAACATAGAAGTGTAGGGGAAAGCATACACACAAATATCTAGTTTTAAGGAAATTTTGTTCTGATGATTAGTGAGTTGACATAAGTTATGAATAGGTAAATATCACATACACATTCATTAGCTTTATACTTATAGGCATGCCTAGAACACAAAGGAATGGAAGAAATGTGAGATGTTTGGGATTCAGGACGAAATACTATTTGAAATATGGGCCTGATCGATAACGCAGCGGTAGGGCATTTGCACTCGGCTGATCCAGGACTACCTCGGTTCAATCTTTGGGCATCCTATATGGTCCCCCAAGTCAGGAGCGATTTCTGAGTGCAGAGCCAGGAATAACCCCTGAGTGTCACTGGGTGTGGCCGAAACAACAACGACAAAGTAATAACTTAGGATGCTTAAACTGAGAATCTAAAATATTAAACACTAAGTAAAGACCTCAGAAACCATATTCTACTGATTCCTTACAAGATAGATGGAAATGAAAAAATTCAAAGATGTTAGATGATCATGTTAGATGGCCAGGTCATATATCAAATGCATACTAGTCTCTGATTGTGTTTCTAGTAACTAAATCTAAGCTCCATTTTCTTATATCTCTGCAATCATAGGATCTTTGTTTTGGTGGAATATGTTGCATACTCAGAGGTGCTCTGACTTCTTCCTGGTTCTGCATTTATGGGTCACTCCTGCTGGTGATCAGGGCCATACATGATGAACCCAGGTTATACACACAAAAAGGCATAAGATTTTTTAATAGTCTTTAAATTCCTCTAAATATATCTTACAGACTAATAATCAAGCATGTAAAATTGATTAGAAATATCAATAATATGATATGAGATGAAGAATCTATACTATATTTGTTTTGAGCAATTAGTGTAGGAATAGAGCACGACACCAAGAATGAAGCTGACTAATTTGAAGAAAAATTTTTAATAAAAAGACTAATGAGAAAATCCAAAACTATTTCTGGCACTCTGTTCTTTTGGATTAATGTCTTCTCTGCTCATCAGTAGCCTTTTTATTTTTTACAGTACACTCCTGATTCGAGTTTAATTTAATATGAATTTACTTTCAGCTATGCTATTTTTGTTCAACATGCAAGCACTGAAGAACAAGTGTTCTGTCTTGCTTCCCTTAAGTGAAAAGTTGGGAAAATATTTTAAAAGAAACTTGAATTCATCTCAAACCAATATCACTGTTTTGCCAGCTCACCACAAAGAGTGGTGAGTGAAATAGGGAAATAAATACACTAACAACTATCATGACAATCTTAGTGAGTGAGAGAAGTAGAATACCTGCCTTGAGTATAGGCAGTGATGAAGATAGAGGGAAGTTGAGAATTGGTGATGGGATTGTTGCACTGGTGAAGAGGGGCGTTCTGGTTATAACAGAAATCAACTACAATCATGCTTGTAATCATGGTGCTTAAATAAACATTTTATATATTTTTAAAATAAAAAGTTTAAGAGAATCATGTAAAAGATGTAAAATACATATTATTCCAAGATATTGCTTTATTTTGTAAAGAACTTTGTTTTCTATTTAACAGAAGCAATATAATTAAAAGGGAAAGTCCCTACATCTGTTTTAAAAGGTCAGTGTCAAACTTGACACATGCAAATGAGTTCCAAAGTGTGCCTCTTACATTTAAATCGCTTTCAATTTTTTCTCCATAGTCAATCACTAGATGAAAGAAATAATTCAGTTATTTAGTGCTGAAAAATAAGATTTTAAATCAAAATATGCTACTAACACCATTATATAAAAAGTCAAGGACTCACCTGTCATGCTTTGAGTTTCTTTAAATGTGTACAACGTATTTCAAAATACTTTGAGGTTCATTTGGCAAACTTAAGTGGGTGTCTATTTTTTCTGACTTTACCAAAAATTTATTTTAAAAGTATTTTAACATACTTTTAATTAATTCACATGTTATTAATTAATACATTTAATATAAAAACATTAAGCACTAATTCACTGGAGGAATGTCCCTAAGTATTTAGAGAACTTTGAGTAATTTATTGAATAAATATACTTGCATTGTTTCAAACTTTTCCAAAGTTCTCTCTAAAATGATACTGGTTATCTTCTTTTTTTCTCCACTACGAAACTGCTTATCTTCTGAATTTTACCTTATATTAGATATTCATGTGTGCATATATATAAAGTCTTTATTTTCAAATAAAATAAATGCATACATGTATGGCCTTATTTCTGACTTCAAACTTATCTTTCTTTTATTTTTTAATATGTTATAGTTTGTGCCTTATAGCCTTCTTAGAACTGTGCTCTCTGAATGCACTAAAACAAGAAGATAGTCATATTACCTTTTAAATTATCATCACATCTAACATGATACAGAAAAGCATATGCTTAATCTGTGAGTCTTCATGAGCATAGAGCCAGGAGTAAACCCTGAGGTCTGCCGGGTGTGACTCAAAAACCAATAATAATAATAATAATAATAATAATAATAATTACAGGAGAAAATTGCTATTGCATGAGAGTAACGATGTAACTCAGTGGTTAGAATACATGTATCATATGTATGAGCCCCTGAGTTTAATCTCTGGCACCACAAAATAATAAATAGATAATATATTATTTGACAAACCATTTATCAGTCACATGCCCTCATCTTACAAATTATTGTGAGGATGTTATCACTATTTCAATTGATAAAATAGATTATGCTAAAAAATTATGTATAAATATTTTATTCCTTAATCATTTCCACCATGAGAACTATCTTAGCTTTATCTGTAGATATCTTTATAACAATGCCTACAAAGCAGTGGAATAAATGATAAAGAAGACAACACTGGTTGCTAATAAATTTTAAAAAATTACTCAAAGAGGAGAAAACTAAAGTGAGTAAAGGAGGTGCTATATTATTTAGGTCAGAACAAGGAGGAAAATATCACTGCCAATGACATTCAGAGAAGAAAGAGTAAACAAAGTTACACTTCATTTCACCTAGTTTTTAGATAACTCACTGACTAGGAAGAAAAAAAGACATCTAAGGAAACCATGACTATCTGAGAAAGCAATTGAAATCCACATGATGAATGAACTTTCCTGTGTGCCTGACATAAATTTAAACTCCAGGAAAACTTCAAAATGCATGATAAAATTTTTTCAAAATGTTTTATTCTGATATTTTTTTTCTTTTGTAGACAGAATGGGTTTAAGTTAAACAGGGACTTGAATTATGTAATCCTTTTTCTTATTAGATATATGATATATTTCACATAATATGGTATATGATATATTTCACATAATAATTCAGTTAACATTTTTATATTTTTTTCAGGGGAGAGCGCGAATGCAGCCCCCCACTACCACAAATTATGCAGTTGAGTTTCCTACATTTGGGGAAATCGCAGGGGTTAGCACATCCGGAGTATAATGGATAAGCCTTGCCCTGGGGAAACCACCTTCATGATCACGGTATCTCCCCTGCCAGGTAAACATTTTGTATAAACTTTAAATCATATAATCAAACCTTACATTTTAGTTATAGAGGAATCTAATATTTAAATTTAAATAATTTAATTTACATTTTTAAAATTGATGAACCTTGAATTACAAACTTAAAAGACTATAATCAGGTTTCAGGCATACAACCTGATTAGTTTAAAATAAAAATTGTGAGCTAAGCAAAGCATGTTTCTTTGTTTAAAACCTCATTGTTCCCCATCCTAAATTCCAATGCCTTTTCTTTATGTTACAGGCTGGATTACTAATCACATCTTATTAAGTGCCCATAATGTTGTGTTTCCCTGCTAGACTATAAACTTCATGAACGCATGAAATATACTTTATACTGATTTAAAACTGTCTCGGTTTTTAACATAATGTTTTGTTGAGTTAATATTTTATTGAATAAATAATTGACACTTATTTGAAATAATCCAGAGCTGAATATCATTCTTACAAACTCAGTAAATGACATATCAAAGTGAACATTTCAACTTTCACTAATATAGCCTATTTCTTTGATACCACAGATATAATTCAACAAACAAAAAACATGTATCTAAAAAATACCTAAGAACTGTGCAATATCCACAATATTGCTATATTTTATAGTGGAAATTGATGTGTTTTTGCTTTAAGATAACACTATTATCTATCATTAAAATTTTAATGGTTATGTTATATGCTCAATATAATAGGTTTGTGAAAGTCTTTATGAGGATCCACTTAAGAATATGGCATTGGGGCTGGGAGATAGCATAGAGGTAAGGCAATTGCCTTTCATGCAAAAAAAGTCATCTGTTCGAATCCCGGTGCCCCATATGGTCCCCCGTGCCTGCTAGGAGCAATTTCTGAGCATGGAGCCAGGAGTGACCCCTGAGCACTGCCGGGTGTGACCCAAAAACCAAAAAAAAAAAAAAAAAAAAGAATATGGCATTATGATTTGTTACCTTACCTTCCTATCTGTCCTAATCATCAAATGGCTAGTATATATTCCTAATGCTTAGAATTATGTTTGCATCATTTTATAATTAAAAACCAGTTTATAATTATGCTGAGAATTTAATATGCTCAAGTTTACTTAGTTGAATATTAAATTCATCAGCCTGCTTACTCTTCATGATAGTGTTTAATAAGAAAATATAAGTATCCTAATGTTATTTTCAAAATGTAAATTAGATGAATATTTCTTTATTATATAAGCCGTTAAAAAACATATAAAGAACAGGTTTTAGGATTTCTGAGAAAAAAATCGTACCCCTCTAAATCATATTAAACTGGAGCAGAATTAAATAAGAGCATATATTAGAATAAAATTTCATTTGATGCACTAAAATTTTGAAGTTACCTTAATTAGTTGAAATTAGAAGTCAGTCATTTGAATGAAAAATGACTACTTGTCAAATTTGAATTATGAATTTGTTATAGAAGGAAAAATATTTAGCTTAGTAAACATTTTTGTATAAGAAATCATGGTTGAATAAAATATCCAATTAATCCTTAGTAAACTTCTGAGAGAATAAGTTTCTTTAGATATATGTTGCTAGTGCTAGATAATATTTTCAAAATGTATAATAATAACAATATATCTGCTTGTTCCTTTCAATTTTTAAAGGAATTCAAGGGTCAGATAGACAGCCTGGGTTAGCAAGTTTGCTATGCATGTGTCTGATGTGGGTTTAATCCTCATTGCTCAACCAGTTGGTTATCCCAGTCACACCAGAAATGATTCCTGATCAAAGAGCCAAGAATAAGACCTTAGGGGCCCGGGAGATAGCATGGAGGTAAGGCGTTTGCCTTTCATGCAAAAGGTCATCGGTTTGAATCCCGGTGCCCCATATGGTCCCCCGTGCCTGCCAGGAGCAATTTCTGAGCATGGAGCCAGGAGTAACTCCTGAGCACTGCCGGGTGTGACCCAAAAACCACACACACAAAAAAAATAAAATAAAATAAAACCTTAATATTGCTGGATATGGTCCAAACAAACTAACAAAAAAATATAAAGCATTTTCATGAACCTCATACTAAAAGGATTTGTAGCCAAAATATCATTAAACTTACTGCACAACAGATACAAGAACCAAATTCCACCCGGGACATCCTGAATACTGCTCAAACACCAACAAGTGCCAGCTC
>PVKC010015028.1:0-21782 GCA_004027635.1 Crocidura indochinensis | reverse complement strand
ATGAAGTCATGAAATTTTCCTATACATGGATGTACATGGAATCTATTATGCTGAGTGAAATAAGTCAGAGAGAGAGAGAGAGAGAGAGAAAAACGCAGAATGGTATCACTCATCTATGGGTTTTAAGAAAAATGAAAGACATTCTTGCAATAATAATTTTTAGACATAAAAGAGAAAAGAGCTGGAAGTTCCAGCTCACATCATGAAGCTCACCACAAAGAGTGAAGAGTTCAGTTAGAGAAATAACTACATTTTGAACTGTCCTAATAATGAGAATGTATGAGGGAAATGGAGAGCCTGTCTAGAGTACAATCGGGGGTAGGGTGGGGAGGAGGGAGATTTGGGACAATGGTGATAGGAACGTTGCACTGGTGATGGGTGGTGTTCTTTACAGGACCGAAACCCAAATACAATCATGTATGTAATAATCAAGGTGTTTAAATTAAATAAAGGAAAAAGAAAGAAATCTACAGAATGATGTCAAAATTAAAAAAAGCAAAAATTTCAGTCATAATATTTTCTAGACTTGAATAATGGTTCATTATGCCTGTAACCAGCTGACTTACAGCTACACATGGTATTGCTTTATCATTTTATAAATTATACAGTTTGAAATAGCTCAAGAAAAATATGAGGGCAGAGAAGTTCACAGACCTTTGACTATATTTCCATAGTTTATTCTGAAATTCACCCATAAAAGGTTTCTGTTGTCTAATGTATTCTAAATTGGGCTCTGAATTAGCATATGCATATGCTGATGAAATTAACTTCTTTGTATTGTAATCTCATATGGTTTTGTGTGCTTCAGCTTTCGCTTTTTTTTAAAATGTAAGTCACAAAGGTCTTTACTTGTCTACCACAGATGGCTCCCATTGTATTTGACCATCATTTAAGATGATACAATTACAGCGAAAGTTGATCAATTAGAGTTTACTCCATTTCCTGGTACTGATGGAATACAAATATTTCCCACTTATATCCTAAAACTAATCAAAGTAGGATCAAATATACTGGCTATGAATAAATTTTGATTAAAAAAGATAAAGGTCTCCATTTTATTTTTAGGTTCCCTAGGATGTTCTGAGGGGGTTGTTTTGTTTGGGGGACATAACCAGTCAGTGTCCAGGACTTACTCTTGCCTCTATACTCAGGGATCTTTCTTGGTATGCTGTGGACTTAGAAGAGATGCCAGAGATGTAATTTGAGTTGGCCTTGTGCAAAGCAAGTGCCCCACCCACTATATTATCACTCAGGCTTTTACTCACAGTATGTTCATATGCATAATTGATGCAAATAATGATAAATCCTATGGAAACATCTAGCATGGTACATCTGTTATCTTAATCAGCCACTTCCTTTGAGATCAGACTTCTCATTCTCCTTAAACAGATACTTTTCTCTAAGTCTTTACTCCTCCTAGACTGTGATTCCTAAATAAGAGGTCATAAGCATCCTTCATTTGAAATCAGAGAATCTACAGGTCTAAATTTTGTTGATCTTCAGTTGTAGAAAGGTTACATAGGGAGATCTAAACCATCCTGAGATCTCTGCATATCTTAAGCAGTGCCTGGCTCATTCCAACTGCTGGGGATCTTGAAGAATCTCTACTTTTCCAGGCAGAGAAGCTACAAAATATTGAAGATTTTTTAAAAATAATATCTTTATTTAAGTACCTTGATTATAAACATGATTGTAGCTGGGTTTCATATAAGATTTTAAAACATCAGATACTTTAAGAACAATTCAAGTGGGCTCAGAATGTAGAGCTAAGCAAAACGTGCATCGCCAACAATACCTCTTTCTAAAACAAACAAGCCAATTCAAAAACCCTCCAGAAGACTCACTTGTATGAAGAGATTTGTGAGACACTAGACAGTTATTTTTGCTAAGCATTTGTGTAGCAAATGAACAATCCTCTTCGATTAATAAAGTGGCACTCTTGTTCCAAAAGAAAGACAAAAGTATGAAAAAGAGGACAGAAATTAAAATGGAATGAAAATAAGCATGAATGAGTGAACAAGAAAGATAAAGATACTAATAAGGTATGATTTTCAGATCCACACAGGGACTATAAAAAGCACATTAACTGTCATGACCACACTGGGTTTTAAGTTATTTAATCCCTCTGCTTTGCAGAGGAAGAAATTTTCTTCAGGAGCCCATGGAACTTTGATTAATTGCTTTCATACGCTCTTACTGTCTAAGACACTGTAGGCAAGAGCCTTTGGTGATTTAGACGAAATGCTTATGATTTCTGGGAAACAAATTGAGTAGGAACATTAAAGACATAGACCTTTTTTCATTTTTATTTTTCTTAATAGTTAAAAAGGCTTTTATTTTATTAAATGTTTACTTATTTCAAAGGCAGCAGTATATGTGGGTGTTTCCCTTTGATTTCTACACTGTTAAGTGGATCTCTGAGATTCTCTGCAGAATGTTGGGATATGGAGACAGGCAGGTGGCCTGATCTGACGGCGAATTCACGCTGGTTAGAGGGCTGGAATTCAGATGCTAGTCAGCGGCCAAGCGTCCTCCTCACCTGTGCATGCGCAACACTATCCCATCTTCCTTTCTCCTTTTCTGTTCTGTGTCCTTTGGTCCGGAACCCCCCACGATGGGAGTGTTTTGAGATCAAATCACTCTTCATGTATTAGCGGTTTCCCAGCCAGGTGTGAGAGGTTCCCCAACTGCCACGGACTCCTCAATACACAGCCAGCCAGAGCCCAGTCCATGCTGACCACAGGGCCATCCTGCAGAAGGAAATGTCTCCTGCAGGAAATAGCCTTGAGGTCTCTTCCTTCATTGGCAGGTGGGGTTATTCCAGCCAGTTGCTTGGGAAGGAAAAACTTACTCATATTGATGCAATTAAATCCTGAAATGGTCGAATAACCATTCTTCAGTGAAAACTGAAGAACTCACCCATAGCCCCTAAATAACATGTCAAATACAACTTAGATTCCAATAGCATGAATTAACAGACATTTCATTTGCATAAAATTCATTATCATGAAGAATAGATTGATGGTGTACAACTCATTTTGTATTAAGAACAGAGGGGCATAAAAAAAAAAGAACAGAGGGACACTATAAAAATGGCTTTTTTCCCCTTGTACATTGACAGGAAAAAAAAAACTTTTTAAAGGGGATCCTGTATGCTACTATTCTATCTTCAGAAGTTAAAAGAATTATAGCATATTTTCTCTAGAGTTCGCTGGCAATAATCAAGAATAAAATGATAGAGCTTTAGACTCATTCTAATGGGACTAAATCTTATCTTCATAACTCTTACTAAATTAAAAAAATGACCACATCGTTGATGCTCAAATTAGCAACATTTCTCTAGCATACTGAATTAATTAGTTGAATGACAAAAGAACTAGTCCATGTAGGATCAAATCTTAAATAGTATTTACCTGAAATACAAAATAAAAAACAGCATTAATTCTCTTGGAGTTCATGTAATATTTCTATGATGTATATACCTATATATCTATATTCTAGGCTTTTTGTGTGTCACACAAAGTATAATTATGACTTTATATTTCTCACGTTCCTCTTTAATACATAAAATGTGCCCTGAAAAGACAATGAGAATATCTTAACATTTTTTTCTGGGGGTGTAAAACTTTTCCATTGTGTCATAAAAGTCTGAAATGATGTGGCTTTTATTGCCAAGCATTTATTGTACAAATACAAAAGAAAAAAATAATTAATGCATGATAGAGCTAGTAAGAGATACTTAAACAATAGAAAAGAGTTATTATATTGTTTTTTATAAGTGATCCTGAATTTAGAACTATTCTTAAGAGGTGTAAGCTTTTTAAACTTTAGGCCATTCCATCCTCCTACACACACATATTCTGTAGAGAAAAAGAGCAATCGCAAATAAGGCAATTTTACTGAGGATTCATATTTGGCATATCTCAATGTAATGCTATTCAAAGTTAGCATTTCTATATAACATTATTTCTGAACAAAATGAAGCTGTGTGAGTGTTTCTGCTTTTATTCAGATGGGTAGAGATTGGGCTTGCTCTTCAAGCTCATGCTCTTTTTCTCTGCTTTCTTCCTCACTGGAGAAGCTTGCGTTCTTTCTTGAATATGTACCTCTTTTTCTCTCCCCTATCATCTTTCTAAGCAAGTTTCAATGAAAAATTATCTTGTTTTTCAAGATAAGAAAGGCTCTTGAGGATGTTAGCAACTGGATTCAGGGCAGGACCACATTGTTTCCCCCAGTAGGTGTCATTTCTCTGGGGCTCAGTCTTTCTGTGCTTCTCAAATAAGAGAAGATGTATGTATATTTTCATCCCCACAAACAACTGCTGGAATCTACTTTGTGCCAAATTCTTTATTAGAGGGAATGAAGAGATCTTACAGGGATTAATGTATTCATTTGCCTTGTGTGTGGACAACCTTGGTTTGTTCCCTTGTACCAGATATTCCCTCCCAACGTGGGAGTGATCCATGAGCAGAGTCAGGAGTAAGCTATGAATGTTGGAAGGATGTGCCATTCAAAACAAAAAACCAAAAAGAACAATAAATGCAAAAACAAATTATTTTGTACCTAAAGGTATTATCCCATTAAGTCACATTTGATTTCTACTCACAATCTTAGTGTGTGATACATAGTGAAAATTCAACCATGATTCTTAAGCCAAATTCTAGGTGAATGAAGGATTTCAGAGTCTCTATCTTAGAAGAAAAGACAATGGTCCTTCACAGCTCACCCTGTTATCCCCCAGACTAAAATGTAAAAGGTTCTCTCACTCCAAATCTCCAGACATGCTTCATTTAGTTGTGATCAGTACAAGCTCATCACTGTCCTACACCTACAGTGAAAGCCAGACCAGAGAGGGGGCAGACAGCTACTCATCTAATAAAGGAAAAGGTTATCTGGCTATGGAGTGCCAGAGAGACACTAAATTACCTTAGGGTTCTGTCTCATGGTGATTAGTCCTTTCATGTTGTACAAACACCCTATCTAAAAATATCAGGGTGAATTCCAAATGAAACTTAAACCCAAAGCTACCATTAAAGATAATAAATCTGCCAGGTGCCATCTCTAAAAAAAAAACGATGATGTCTATCTCACTCTCAGACCTTTAATTTCAGACCTTCAGAAATCATGGTCTCTTTAATCTCAGGTTTCAGATAAAGATGTGTGTGAGGTAGTTGCAGGGTTCTCCTGAGTTTTGACATTACTTGTCTTTGTCATTCGTTCATCCTGTTCCTAATAACATGCCTAATAATAATACCTTTGCCTACACTCTTTCATAGAAAAGTTCTTTTGGGGAAAAAATAGGTCATTAAAAAAAGTCAGAGCCCTGACTTAATTTGAAGGCAAGGAATAAATTTTCAATATTTTTATGTTAGAGATGGAGTAATGCTAACTAATAACCCTTTTTTAATTCTATGAGTCCCATGATAATTGGCCATAAAACAGAATTGATTTTCAAATATTAAAAAGTTGGGGAGGAAAATGTATATAGGACTTTGGATGTCTCAAGTGAAATGGAACTTTCTTTGTATCTCTGAGGGCTATAAAGTCACAAGTCGCAGGAAATCTTTCAAATCTGTGTTGCGTACCCAATCTCCACTTATCTTTCAAAGGGTCAGAAACTCCCTTTATCGAGCTGCTCATACATTTTAAAATTTGGAATCTATGAATATGATTTGCCAACTACAAAAGAAGGAATAATTATCAGTTTCAATAAAGTGGCTATTTATTCATCAAGTCATACACGGAACATTCTGTGTGCTCACCCCATCCCAAAACCCTTTAGACAGAGAGCTGACAGTCACAAAACCAATGAGCAATCCACATTGTCTTGCTTGGTTCAGAGGGACCAGGGCAAGAAATAATAATCAGGTTCATAGGAAGAGGTCTCCCGTGGGATTTGAAGGAGCAGATTTCCCATGTGACTTTAGAAACCACTTTAAAAAAAACATATAGAATCCCATTGTCCAACAATAAAACATTACTAAAGAAAATAAATTCAGGATTAAAAAAAAAAGACAACTCAATTTCTGACAGGGTTTTCTAATCACCTGTAATTCAGAAAGAGCTATTACTGGTAACATGCAATCATCAAAGTATACTTTCACCTGGAAATTCATTGTAGCTTAGAGGGTGATGATTTATAATTTGATCAAAGAAATCAGAAATTGATTTATAGTCTGTCCAAAGCATCAGGCTCCTATTTGTTTGGTCACTAGACTGTGAAACTTCAATTCTGCTATGTAAGTATATTTTCTTGTTCTTCCCTTTCTTGTACCAATGGGTGATTTTTTCTTATTTTTTTAAGTACCACAGCTGAATAATTCGCACAGCCTCCTAATTATATTCAACAGTTCAAAATGTCCTCCAGTATTCTCACAGAATATTAAAATAACCTAATGTTGGGAATTTTGTGTATATGTAGGTAAAGGCATAGTCCTATAACATATATCATTCAACACATATGGAGTCTAAACATCTGAACAGAACATTCCAGATGGTATTTTGGTGAAAATATAAAGAAATGTAAACAATTTAGCCTAGAATTTACCTGAGGGATTTTTTTTAATCTCTGGGGCTATTTTAAATAGCAGGTCAAATTATATCACAAGAAAGGAATAGTAGTGGAAACTTCACTAGCTACATGTTTATTCAGATGGTAGCAGCACTTCATAATCTGATAGAATATGCAAGACCTGGCAGTTTCTGTTCTGTGTGGTTTGGGATGGCCAGGGTGGAATGGACTGGCAACGTCGGTTGGTCTGCTGATGGCTGGGTTGGCAACCATAGTGCAATACATCTGAACCAGTATTTGGTTTTGGATTTAATGGTCTGCTCTCTGCAGGTTTAGTATTTCTAAACTTCAGCCCCTAATATTGAAGCAACTTTCAATAACTAATCCTTTTCACAAACACTGTAGTCATATTTGATTCTGTGGAAACGCACTGTATTTGTATTTTTTTTTTATTTTTTTTCATTTTGGATAGTTATTTGGAAAACCAAGCCAATATATTATTTCAAGTGTCACTAAGCTGTTGTCATTCATTTTCCACAAACCCAAACACTCTCTAGGACATATCCTACTAATCCAGTCAACCTCATGATGGAAGAATCAGTTTGGATAAAAAAATTATAAATCCAACCATTATCTCAGTTCTGTAAAAGTAATATTTCAGTACATTAGTAAGAGTAAAGAGTGAGAATATCCAGAAAAGTATACAGCTGGTAAGGAAAACATATTTTAATACATTTAATTTAAATTGATCAAGGTAGGGGGAAGCAAGATAGTTATGAAATGCCCAATAATGGACTCCAAATCAGAAAATTTATGAATAATGATTCCTCATGTAATCGATTAACTTATTGCATTTAAAGCAATGATTATCTGATAAGATAAACTCTGAAATGCAAATAGTGAGTGCTATAAATTATACAACATAATAAAGAACTAAGATTAAGACTCTTATTGGTTTGTTTTTTGCTTTGAGTGCCATATTCAGTGATACCCAGGGACCACTCCTACTCAGTGCTCAGAGATCACTCATGGTAGGGTCCATATGTAGTACTGGGGTAAAACCGAACCATCTGGTGTTCAAGTCAAACATGCTACCCACTTTTTCTGGATCCTAAGAACTATAGTTTCTTCACAAATAAAATAAGAAGAAAACTACAATCTTCATTTATTTAGTTTATGTTCAGTTTCTGTGTAAGATACATTAGAATTTATGCAATAAAATACATTTTAAAAATGATTTGTGATGACTTGTTTTATTGTGAATAAAAAACATTGTACTTGCCATCTTAGAAAAAATCATATATAAAAGTATTTTTATTTGTCGAAGATTGTAGTTACAGCAATTCTTATATGGATGGTTAAAAAGAGCTTTGAGGTCATATTTATCTAAAACGACTTAAGACTCAGAAAGTTAAGTGACTTATCTAGCTGAGGTCACATTAATAATGGTTTCAACAGGGATTTGAACTCTCAGTACAAAGTCCTTTCCATCTCACCATTATTCAATTCTTTGTATATATGTTTTGAATTATTCACCCAAATTTCTGACTTCTTAAAAATGAACTCTGTTCAACAGAGGTTTAAGTTATTCTCTTTTTTGAAAAGAAATGCAATTAGGTGTAACAGCAATGTACATTTGAGTGGCTACTGGGCTAAACACAACAGGTCAACTAATGTCAGGACTTGATAACTTTTCCATTATCTTAAGCTCCCTCGTTCATTGACACCATCACCCCTGCCCACAGACAGGCTCTTAATTTTTGCCAGTTGGTTTTAAAAGATTGCTAAGAAATAATCACTTAATTATTTAGCTCAATTTGTTAGAACACTGGTAATGGGGTCAAGGTCATGGGTTGGCTCCCTTGTGTGGGCCCGTTACCTTGGACCTATTCCATAACCACAAACTCTACCCTCAGTGAAAAAAGTATGTCTTATATGCCAATGATTAAAAGGGCATGGATTAAGAGGCATGAATACATCACCTACCCTACCATAACAGCTCAAGGCCCATTTTACTGAATATCTGTTGGTTAAAACTACACAGGGAGAAGACAGAATATGGCTTCAGATTTTTTTATTGGTTTTTGGGCCACACCCGGTGACGCTCAGGGTTTACTCCTGGCTATTTGCTCAGAAGTCGTTCCTGGCAGGCTCGGGGGACCATATGGGGAACCGGGGGATCGAACCGCGGTCCGTCCTAGGTTAGCGCAGACACCTTACCTCCAGCACCACCGCCCGGCCCCCTCAGATTTTTGTAATCTGCACATTCATTACGGTTAAGATTTTTATAAAAGAGGGGGTATCTTAGTCAAGAATTAACCAGAGTTTTTTTTTTTTATCCCTGGATTTATTTTAAAACATCAGGTTAATTTTTCAGTACATTACAAAGAAAGAATGATGATGGAAGACTCACTTTAGCTATTGTGTGTTTATTCCGCTGACAACAGCAAATCTAACATTTGGTAAGGAAATTTTAGAAAATAGAAAAGTCACAAAGTCAGTCAAATTTAAGCAAGCCTGAGAGATTTAAACATGATCCAGTGATTTCTACCAACTCTCCAAATTATGGGGAAGATAGTTAAAATTTTAGTCTATATTTGTGAATTATATATTTATTTTAAAATATTGGTTCATATCTGTATTTTAAAAAATGAATATATTTCAAAAAATGAATATATGTTTCAAACATAAAATACCTTTGAGAGAAATTCAGCACGATAGATCCTAGTTTGCGATAATTTTTATATGTGTCTGCATTTTAATGACTGCAGCAACATTAAATAAAATATAATTCACTGAGATTTTTATTAATTGATGTTTATTTGCTCAGGCACCAATTCATGTTGAACCAGAACTGACATGACCTTTTTATGACAGCATTATTTGACTGAAAAGCAAGATGTTCAGACTAGAATGTTTGGTAATCATGGTAAAGGACATCACACTAGACTTCTAAACTTTGGCTCAAGTATCAGTGTTTTAAATACCAAATACATATATTGTCAGTGTTTTTGTCCTAGAAATTCCACCATAAGAAACTACCAACCAACAGTGCTAGAACAGTACAGAACAACACAGTTTTTAAGTTTAATACTGGTATTCAAAAACCTAAACTCTTCAGGGTTTCACACTACAGAGGAATCTTTTCAGAATCACTCGTACACCCTCTCTGTAAGGGAAGACATTAGAAAGAGGCAAAAAGAGGCGAATCTATTCCCATTTGTCACTAATGCAAACTACAGGGATTTAGGAAAGAAAGATTCATGATAGAAATGTAGAAAGTACTAGAAAATGTTTTGCATATATACTAAACATGCATTCACTGGTTGACTAGCTGATTAATATACACCAAGGCTTTGTGGATATCTGTACATTAAAATATATGCCTTCAAAAACAAATAATTAATGAGATTTAAAAAAAAATTTTTATCTTTAAGTTTGGGAACAAAACCTGGTGGTGTCTGGGAGAATTGTGAGGTTCTGGAGGCTTAATCTGGGGCTTCAATAGGCCAAACCTGTAGGCTATGGTATTTTTTTAATTCAAAAATCTTCAGAGTTGGAGAGATAGCACAGTGTAGAGCATTTGCCTTGCATGTAGTTGACCTGGATGGACCCGGGTTCAATTCCTGGCATCCCTAATGGTCCTCAGTGCCTTCCAGTAGCCATTTCTGAGTGCAGAGCCAGGAGTAACCCCTGAGCACTGCCAGGTGTGGCTCAAAAAGAGTGTTTGCCTTGCATGCAGCCAACCCGGACTGACCCAGGTTAGATCCCCAGCATCCCATATAGTCGTCCCGGGAGTCTGCCAGAAGCAATTTCTGAGCACAAAGACAGGAGTAACCCATGAGTGCTGCCAAGTGTGGCCCAAGCCCTCTCTTCCAAAAAAAAAAAAAAAAAAAAAAAGAACTTCAAAGTTCTATTATTCTAAAAATAATTAATTTATTTAGGAAATATTTACCAAATGCCCATTATATGAACTAAGTATAAGAGAGACAGGAAAAATGGTTCAATAATTTTTCTTAAGAAATCCAGACCGGGGCCCGGGAGATAGCATGGAGGTAAGGCGTTTGCCTTTCATGCAAAAGGTCATCGGTTTGAATCCGGGTGCCCCATATGGTCCCTCGTGCCTGCCAGGAGCAATTTCTGAGCATGGAGCCAGGAGTAACCCCTGAGCGCTGCCAGGTGTGACCCAAAAACCACACACACACAAAAAAATCCAGACCCTACTGACGGCTTATTGGAACAGAATGAATTGAAAGAAGCAAGTAGAATATATTGTTTTCAGACCTTCCTAACCAGGCCAATATTAGGAAAGTTTCTTTAATGACCTTTCTGTATTTAATATTTTTGTTTGTTTATTTGTTTGTTATACAATTTTGAAGTTGGATTAAAACTAGGATTCTCTCTCCAGAAATTATGCATACATTAGTGCATGCATAAGTTCTGGAAATTCAAGGATTTCCAAGACTTCTTATAAAGGTAGGTTACAAATGTCTGCTTTGGTACAATTACGTTTCTTCTAGAATTACAAATTAATGCCATATGTCATAGTGATAGAGGTGGTAGCAGCAAAAAAATAAATAAATGAATAAATAAATAAACAATGGAACTAGAAAACAGACTTTTTTCAGTAGGAATATATATATTTTGGGAGGTGGACTTTTAGGGCTGATTTCAAATCTATCATTGAATTGACAAATGCCACATACTCTATTGAGATCTAAAATAAGTCAAAGATATATAATCACCACTCAGGCCTATTTTACTAGAGTACGATCAATTTTCAGTGACTCACAGACCTTTTATCTACTATGTAGATTACCAAGAGGCTGTGCTTCCTTTTTTCCTCTGAAGTTCCATTTTTATGGTCACCTGAGGACTCATTACTGCTTCTATCAGAAATGAGAAAAGGAAGGAAAAATATAAAAGTGAAAATGAGTCCATTTTGCTACTTTAAGTAATTGAGGAAAGAATAAATAGTTATTATAAGGATTGTAGATTATGTGAAATTTCAATTATCCATATTCTCCCGACCATTTTATCAAAAATAATTAAGGGTTGTTTCTAACCTTCCTCAGAATGTTAAAATGATTAATGGCTGTAAAAAAAAATAACCACAGCAAATAAGATGAAGTGAAGTTAAACTCTGTGAAAAATTAAAAGCATACTTTCAAAGCTAGTTTTAAGGAATATCAATCCAGAGAACAATTACATGAATGTAAATATTGGTTGCATGGACAAACATCACAAATTAGGTCATTATAAGAAAGTAGACAAGCCACACAATGAAATGCTACTCACACAACAACACAGATGATTCTCAGATGTATTTTACTAATTGAAATAAGCCAGATCCAGGGCCTGGGAGATAGCATGGAGGTAAGGCGTTTACCTTTCATGCAAAAGGTCATCGGTTCGAATCCCGGTGCCCCATATGGTCCCCCGTGCCTGCCAGGAGCAATTTCTGAGCATGGAGCCAGGAGTAACCCCTGAGCACTGCCGGGTGTGACCCAAAAACCAAAAACCAAAATAAATAAATAAATAAATAAATAAATAAGCCAGATCCAAAAACACACATTGATTGATTTCATTTGTTACATATTGGAGAAAGCAAAAACTATTGAGATAGAAAACATAGCAGAGCTTCACCATAGTCAGGGCAAAGAATTTTGGACTTAAAAACTACTCTACAGGGTTGGGGCAATAGTACTGCGGGTAGTCTAGCACAAAGACAATCCTGGTTCAATCCTTAGCCTCCCATATGATAACTAAAGCATTGCCAGGATTATTTTCTGAGTGCAGAGCCAGGAGTTATCCCTGAGTACCACTGGTTATGACCCAAAAACAAACCAAATGAAGAACAGAAACAACAACCCCCAAAATAAAAACAAAGAAAACTGCAAATTGCACTGCTCTGCACCTTGGCTATGAATAAATGACACTGCATTTGTCAAAATCTTTAGTTAACTACAATAAAGTGGGTTTTACTGTGTGTAAATTAAAAACTGCCAAGCAAGATTGTGTGTGAGGCAGATCCCAAATAGGAACACAACTGTAACAGAAGAACCTATTTATATTACAAATCAGTAGTGTAAAACTACACTGAAGGTCTTGGGAGAAAAGAACTAAGCTTATTAACTCTGGAAAACAGTATTTTTATGTTTGGGTAATGGAAAATATGCAGAAATGTGTATTAATATCATACCCTGCTTAGTATAAGGGTATTGATTAGTAATTCTAAAGCAACTTTTCCTGCATACTACAGTTGGACAAAGAAGCAAATACATTATAACAAATGATAGCCAGTCTTCTCACTGTAAGAATGGAATTAAAATATAATAAAAGGGATAAACTCAGTCACCATTTCTACATTCAGCTAGAAAGGGATAAACTCAGTCACCATTTCTACATTCAGCTAGCTTCAAAGACTCATTATGTTTTTAACAAAGATATATAATAGCCATGAAAATGTATGGTCATGCAGCTGGAAAGCTGACAATTTCTGGAGGTGAGGATGGGTCAAATCCCCGTCTGCCAAAGTCATGTCTGCTGCACCCATCCTCACAATTGCCCCTGCTTCACCACTCATTTAACATTCTCTGCAGAGACACCAATCTGATAAAAAAAAATCCCTATATGCTGATAATATGGCTGACAGCACCAGGACATTTTTGTAGTGAATGCAGTCACCCTACCTTGCCTTCTCATACTTCTGAAAGCCCTGGCAATTAAAATTACATCCACAAATGCAACCAACATGTCTGCACCAGTCAACTCCATAGACTCACTCTGTTCTTGAAAGAGATATAAACAAACCTATGAAAAATTATGGTTACACCTCCCATGCAGATGAAAGCTGGAAATCTTGGAAGGAGAGAGCTAACCAAGCCCATGCCCTGCCAAAGCCATACCTGGTACATCCATCACTCACAATCACAGCTTCCTCAACTTTGCCCTGCTTCACCACTTCTCTACAAATCTCTGCAGAGATAGCAATTTGGCCAAAACTCCAGGTATGCTTGTGTGTGGGCTGATATAATCAGGGCTTTTTTTTTTCAAGTTAGTGTGGGCACCTTTCCCCCACCTACTCTTACTTCTGGAAGCCCTAGCAGTTGAAAACATACCCCACAAAAGTATTTGTATCAGCAATAGTGCTTGAATTCTTGGACAACTCTATTTTTGTTTAATACTGTCATCCTTGTAGGAACATGCCAATCTAGATGCCTATGTATTTTTAAGCCACCAATATTCAGAAACAAAAGAAATAACAGAATGATCAATTAGCAGCAAGAGTTTACTAAGCCTCCACTAATGACTTAATGACCTAATTGGAGATACAATAACTTTCACAAATTTTCTTTTTGCCATATATTTTTTCAACTTTCCTTTTTCCTCTTTCTTTTCTTTTTTAATAATTTCATTCTCACTTTCCTTGAAACAAATACAGATATATTATGATCAACTATGTGAGACATGGTCTATAAATAAATTTAAAAAAAAAGAAAAAAGAAGGAAAGGGAAATTCTAGAATGAACACTAAATAGGTGAGTTAATATTGGAGGTATAAATTTTCAATCTAGAGAAACAAATATAGATGTATTTATGCATTTGTGTGCTCAAAGATCCTAAAAGCATTGATACATCTAGTACCTGACTTCTGAGTAGATTTTGCAATAAAGTAAATCAAGTCTGCTTGGAAGAGTGTTAGTTTACTGAAAATGTGAGAAGAATCCTGGAGCTTCTCAAGGTATCAACAAATAAGAAAGTTTTCAAAACACCTTGAATGATCTGAAAGGGGGAATAAAAGCTTTTCTGTCGGAAACTCTGATAGCCAAAGATGAAATAATTTCAACACAAAAAGTTGACAGCACTGGATTATAACTCATAGAAGTAAATTAATGTCCATTTGTCTAGAATGATATAAATAATTAAATAAGTTAATTAATGAGGAGGAGAAAAAGGATAACTTTGCTCAAGGAGAACTCCATTAATGAGTACAGAAGAAATGAGTGAAGTAAAAATGACTATTGGAACATCTCAGTAATTAATTGCTGCCAACAAGAACCAGTGATGGATGTTAAAATTAGTGAGTGAAAGAGAAACAGGATATTTGCATAATCTCAAGATATCTCCCACAAATTATTAATTATAAAGAAAAAATGGTAACTTTTCAGAGGAGAAACTCAGCAGACACCTACTTAATGAAAGGATCAAGATTCACTTCAACAGTGATAAGACAGATCAACATCAAGTATCTCTAAGAAGGGCACATTGTTTCTGTCATATGGGAGCCAAGTAGACACAACCTCAATCTAGTTGTGATAAATCATTAAGCAAACCCAAATTGAAGGTTGTTTACAAATAAATAATTCTCTATGCATCAAATTCAAGGAAGTTAATGAAAGACAAAGAAACTATCTCAGAACATAAAATATCAAGCAAACATAATACAAAATTCAACAGGGAATCCTGGATAAAAACAATAACAGGACATTAATGGAAAAAATTGGTGCAATTGAAACAAAGTTTGGAAGCTGATAAGTTTTTTTATTCATGATCATTTCTCCATGTTGTACTACATATTTTTTATTTGTTTAGTTTAGTTTAGTTTTTAGGCCACACCAGGTGACACATGGGGGTACTCCTGGCTATGTGCTCAGAAATCACTTCTGGCTCGGGGGACCATATGGGATGCAGGGGGTTGAACTGATGTCCATCCTGGGTCAGCTGCATGCAAGGTAAATGCCCTACTGCTGCGCTATCACTCTGGCCCCCATATAATATAAATAATGCATATTATTTTTTTTTTTTTTTGGTTTTCGGGTCACACTCAACAGCGCTCAGGGGTTACTCCTGGCTCCACGCTCAGAAATCACTCCTGGCAGGCTCAGGGGATCATATGGGGTGCCAGGATTGAACCACCATCCTTCTGTATGCAAGGCAAATGCCTTACCACTATGCTATTTCTCTGGCTCTGAGTAATGCATATTCTTAACCTTAGGAACAGAATATAGAAATTTGGACTATGTTCTGTAGTGTTTCTTAAATTCAGAATTATTTCAAATAAAGCTTTAAATCAAAAAGTAGGAAAGGGTAGAAAAAAGTGAAGAGTATGGTTGATCATGAAAGGTTGTTTAAGAAAACATGCAGCGAATTCCATTCTGCTGTGTCCATACTTGTCATGTCCTAATGGGCCTCTTACTGACTGACTATCATTAAAATCAGACTTCCCCATCAATGAAACAAGGCACATCTCTTCTCCTCCCTGAGACTTACAGAACACATGCCTTCCCACACAGCCTTTCCTTGTTGTTGGGTGCTCCATTGTTGAATTTTTTTGTTTGTTTGTTTTTGGGCCATACCCGGTGACATTTAGGGGTTACTCCAGGCTATTTGTTCAGGGGAACCATATGGGATGCCAGAGAATCAAACCCTGGTCCATCCTAGATTGGCGTGTGCAAGGCAAATGCCCTATTACCTGTGCCACCACTCTGGCCCCTGCTGAATTTTTTTTTAATAATTCATAGATTAGGGCCGGAGTGATAGCACAGCGATGGGGCGTTGCCTTGCATGCGGCTGACCCAGGATGGACCTAGTTTGATTCCAGGCATCTCATGTGGTCCCCCAAGCCAGGAGCAATTTCTGTGTGCATAGCCAGGAGTAACCCCTGAGCATCACCGGGTCTGGCTCCAAAACAATAAATAAATTAATTAATTTAAAAAAATAATAGATTAGAAGGGGTAAAATAAGAGGTCAAATTAAGCTTAAGGAATGATTATGGGAATGCCTTAATTTATTTACAGTAGATGGAAAGATTAATGCAAGCCAGTATACTGATGCAGTAAAGTCAAGAAGCAGAAATAGGTCAATGAAGGAACTAAATGAATACATATATACAAGACAGAAATACACAGAATCTTCCAACTTTTCAAAGGGTTGGGATTCCCTACTCTGAACATCATCCTCTGAGAAAGTTACTGCTTAGACTATGAGTAATGAATGTGCAGATCCAGGAAGAGTAACTTGGTTTTGACAGCAAAATATTCAGAAAAGGCAAATATTTCCAGTAGCTGTCATTTAGACAAAATTTTAATTTTGAATTTATGTGTATAATATGCCACAGGCAAATAAGTGCCCATACATAATAAAAAAGGAATTGATATATTAGTCTCAGTCTAATATTGGTGGAATTAACTCATGTACTAGGTGTCATTGTTTTTACTTTATCAGTTTACTAAGAAAGAGAAAATGAATGGAATAACATTATAATGTGAAGGGCCTTTGTAAGATTATATTGTCCAATAGTAATATTAAGGCTGAAGAGTTAGTACAGAGGAAAAGGCACTGGCCTTGAAAGTGACTGATATCACATATGTTTCTCAAGAGTAACCCCTGGGTATGAATCCAGGAGTAAACCCTGAGTACTATTAGGTATGTCCCCCCTTCTAGAACCCCCCAAATCACTCAAAAATATAATAAAGAGATAGTACAGGGGTTAAAGTGCTTGCTTGGCATGAGGCCAACTCCTGTTCGATCATCTGACTGCATTTAGTCCCCTGAGCACTTTTACAAGCAACCCCTGACCACAGAGCCAGGAGCAGCCCCTGAGCACTACTGGCTCTATCCTCCAAATTAAATAAAATAGCAATATTGAATGATAATATCATCTCCTTGTCAACATACCAGCTAAAATCAGACTCTCTTTGCTTAAAAAATAAAAATCAATGTGCCAGAATCACATTAGGCTTTAGAGCACACCTAAAGTTTGGTCACATTCTAAATTCATCCCACCAACAATGCATATAGTTTTCACTCAATAAAGTTTGTCAAACACCCAGTTTCATTGGCGGCCACTGCTGTGAAACTGGAGGAGGGAAGCTGCATGCCCATCAACAGACCAGCTATAAATTATTGCATGATTTGATTGCCTCAAACATTTTTGGTAGTGGCAGGAACATGAAACCAAACTCGGGGCAGTTCAATGCATTTTTAGCAAACTAGCTGAATTATGGAGCCTTTGAGAACAACCATTGCTCACATGCCTCAAATTCACGATAATTTTTCAATCAAAGTCTGGGGAAATCAGTACTTGGGTTCTCAGACTCAACTCCATTTTTTTCTTGAAAATTTGCTCAAAGCTTCCTAGTCTAGACTTTGAAGAGACATATCTCGTTAATATTTTCTGTTCACTAGAAAATATCAGAAGCTGCTTTAGAAGTGCCTAGAAAATTGATCCTTTCCCTTATTATTTAAAAAAAAATCATCTTTCTTTTCTGACAAGTTGCTCCCTGTGTACTTTCAACACTCTGGGGTAAACTCAGACAAGCCCTTCCTCAACTAATGTTATATCAGCTTCCTTTTCCTTTCTAAACATAAATAGATGTAAATGCACCATCCATGGCCCTTTTGAGGTAAAACATGAAAAACAAACAAACAAACAGCCTTGAATCCTTCTTACTTGAACTCTCTTACCTTTCCTTCACTAAGGGTGGAAGAGTTTTACTGACAGTACCTGTGCAGTGGATGCTGGTATGTGAACTGTCTCCCATTATGGAGACTGTTTGTTGGGGACACTAAGATCCACCACCTAGAATAACATGCACAGGTAGCACTCCTAGCACAGCTTGGGGGGGTCTCTATGGGTTCCTGGATATTAAAAGCCAGTTGGCCACATGCAAGTCAAGTGCCCTGACCTCTGTACTCTCTCTCCGACCTCTTCTACATATCTTTAAACAAGCAAAACAAGAGAGAAAACATCTCTCCACTGTCAAGGCTGGCTTCCACAATTCTTATTGCCGGACAGTCATGAATGAACATCTGTTTCCCCAAGTCTCCACCACACCCACGATGCTGTAGTCACTTATATCCAATCTCCAATTGATTTCCTCCTGTCTTGGACCCGCTTCATAATGCTCTTCCTTTATTTTTCTCAGCTCTTATTTTCATTTATCTGTGGTGAGAATTGCAGTGTTTTGCCTGTCATTACAATGTGCACACACTACTTTCCTTGTAGCTGTCTGGTGCATTGAATCAATCAGCCCCTCACTCCCCTTCAAGCCCCCCCACCCACCATCACCCTATATTCATCTATCATAACCAGCAGGCTAAAGCTTCCCTTCCCTCTCTCCCTCCATGTCTTCACTCAGTATCTCAGCACTTTCTTCCTCTACTGGTTTACTTGGTTCTCTGAGTGCCACCCAAGAACCTTCCTTGTTTTCTGGGGGTGGTCAGGGACTTGCTGTTCCATAGCCTCTGTTCCTCTGTCATCACTGCACAAACCCTTGTGCTCTGTATTTTCTCTACTCTCATTTATTCTCTGATCTATTCATCAGTGTGGTGACAAGGTTCAGACTGTTGACTCAGCTAACTTTTCTCCCCATGTGTCTGTCATTCAGTGGTCTTCAAAGTTATGCAGTCCTTTAAATCTATTTTCTGCTCTTTAAAGTAGATATATTTATAAAATAAATACTATAGTATTATGGACAGTGAAATGCGATTATAGATGGTAATGTGCATGGATATATATTCAACACATAGAAACTCAACAGGCATGTGTCATGCATATATTATTTATATTCACGACTTATATGGTATGAAAACATGGAATATATTGTTTCATCACATTGAATGTCTTTAAACTCCTTTCTTTGTTTTTTTGTTTGTTTGGTTTTTGGGTCACACTCAGCAGCACTCAGGGGTTACTCCTGACTCTATGCTCAGGAATCACTCCTAGCAGGCTCGGGGACCATATGGGATGCCGGGATTCGAACCACCATCCTTCTGCATGCAAGGCAAACACCTTACCTCAATGCTATCTCTCCAGCCCCAATCTTTTGGGGGGGTTAAACTCCTTTCTTAAGGTTACTATTAAAGTGTGTATGTGTTTTTTAAAGTGTTTTTTTTAATTTTACTTATTGTAAAGTTGGCACAGTCAAGCATTACCAGTTTAAATTATAGTTCTATAAACTCAGTTGCTGAAGGGTGAACAAGCATTTCTGGTGCACCTACAATTCTGTTTTACTCCTTAATCTCCAAGAAGACTTCCTTCTTCTTTTTCAATTTCCCACCAGTCTTCTCTATCACAGTTGACAGAGAATCCTCAAATTCAAACACATGAAGAACCTACTAATTGATTCTCAAAGACTATCTTCTCTGTGGCTTTCCACAGTATATCGCATCTCAGTACCAGTTCAAAAATTCATCCCATTTCCTGCTCTCTGGCAACAGCTTTTATCAGACTGTCATCTCCTTTTTAAGGCTTTGATACCACTTTCTTGCTAACTAAATGTCTAGTCACAAAGCTTTCCTGCTCTAATTTCTTTTCCACACAGTCTTCAGCACATTTTTTCCTCAAACTACTTATAAATGTGTGTGAAGTATTTAATATTTTGACCTCAACGAATGGCCTCGATTGGATCTCATTGTTTCTTAGAAGTTTAGACCAAGGTATGCAATGCTTTTCCCAAGTGCTCCCCAAATCACTTCTTGAGTTTTATTTTGTGTTGCTCCCACACTAAGTTTCTGTATAAACAAGTAAATATAGAAAACAGAGTATTATCTGTAAGGTTACTTAAAATCAGGAACTATAACAAAACATCTGTAACCCTTATAATGTATTTTATAATAATTTGCCAACATGAGCATGAGCATTAAATGCTATTTCTTTTTTTTTTTTTTTTTTTGGTTTTTTTTTTTTTTTTTTTTTTTTTTTTTTTTTTTTTTTTTTTTTTTTTTTTTGGTTTTTGGGTCACACCCAGTGACGCTCAGGGATTACTCTTGGCTATGCGCTCAGAAGTCGCTCCTGGCTTGGGGGACCATATGGGAAACCAGGGGATCGAACCGCGGTCCGTCCTAGGCTAGGACAGGCGAGACAGGCACCTTACCTCCAGCGCCACTGCCCGGCTCCCTAAATGCTATTTCTAATAAACAACTACAGGAAGACTTATTTGAGGAAAATATAGTTCAGGAGATAGATAAGCCTAAAATTTGATATTAAAAATAATTCTAGAGGCCAGAGAGATAGAACAGCAGTAGGTGTTTGCCTTGCAAGCGGCTGACCCAGGACCAATGGTGGTTTGAATCCCGGCATCCCGTATGGTCCCCAAGACCTGCCAAGAGCAATTTCTGAGCAGAGAGCCAGGAGTAACCCCTAAGCACTGCCGGGTGTTGCCCAAAAACTAAAAAACAAAATGTAAAAAATTAAGAATAGAAAATTATTGAAAAGTGTGTTTTGTTTTGAGGGGAGACACATCCAACATGCTCAGGGATTACTCCTAGCTCTGTGCTCAGAAATTATCCCTGGAAAGCTCAGGGAACCATATGGGATATCAAGGATCTAACCTGAGTGGGCGCCACGAAGCAAATGCCTCACTGCTGTGCTATTGCTCTGGCCCCCAAAAATGTATTTGGTCATATAAATGTATCCCTAATTTATACTGTGTGATTGCCTACATTAACATTTTCTATTAATACCTAACTACCAGAAAGGAGCATTTAATTTTGCATATAATTAAATGTTATAACACCACCAGGACAAATATTATTTGATTACATAATAACCCATTAACTTCTATGCTCTGTCATCTTCATATTTAGTGTTCAGGTCTGAGACCTACCTAACTTTTGAAGAATTTGTAAAAATATTTGCTAACACTGTTTATTTTTTTGGTTTAGTTCATTTTTATTGTGACAGTCTTCATTTATCTTATTTCTTTGGACACACTAAACATTGTCCTGCATAAAGGACATGAATTAAATTCTATTGTCTCTACTTGGAGGAGTATTATACAAGCATTAAGATAATGGATGTGAGGATGATAGTAGTGTGTAAAACTGTTCATGAAAGCATATCCAATAAAAGTAGGAAACAAGAATTGAATCTGAAATAACATAAAATATAGAAAATACAAGACCAAAGGAATATAGGAATGTGGTTGTCTTTTCATGTTTTTTTTTTTTTGGGTCACACCCGGCAGTGCTCAGGGGTTCCTCCTGACTCCATGCTCAGAAATTGCTCCTGGCAGGCACGGGGGACCATATGGGGCACCGGGATTCGAACCGATGACCTTTTTGCATGAAAGGCAAATGCCTTACCTCCATGCTATCTCCCGGGCCCCGTCTTTTCATGTTGAAGTTATAAAGAAGAGAGCATCTATTTTTTTACCTCCCCCATTTTGCTGTTTGTGGTTATATTTAAACATTTTTAAAATGAAACCCAGTATTCTGGGGCCCGGGAGATAGCCTGGAGGTAAGGCGTTTGCCTTTCATGCAAAAG